>JAKUCV010004237.1:0-22100 GCA_028386065.3 Turnera subulata
TCCAAAAGACACAAAAATTCGATACGGGGATAAACATCCCAAAATACCAAACAGGACATCGGGATAGACATCCCGAGCCAAAACACAACAAAAGCACATCATCCAACAATGCAACAACACCAAACACAACAACCGAGTAATAAGGCACATATTGAAGGAAATCCATCCTCACCTTGGCCGATTACTCAACTTCGGAAAATAATGTCCGGTCCGACGCCGGCTCCTCGGGAAACTGCCCGATATCCAACCTATACCACAAAACCATATATACACATAAATGCACATAATCGGTATACTATGATGCCAATACTACGATATTACCCATCCCGGTTCTTACTCGATATTTATTTATCCATACGTATATCCGAATATAATTTCGGTACTATACTTTAATTAAAATCCCTTTCAAAATAATTTCATAAAATAACTACAATTATCCAAAATAATAATTACTATAATTTTCCAGAAAAATAATAAGCTATTTATAATTTCTAGAAAATATTTATAGTATTTATCTTTTCTAAATATATATACAATTGAATTTCCTACACAAAACATAATTACTTTTAATTTACAAAATACATATTTATATACATACACCACAATATTAATTTCCAGACGAAATTATTTACATATTAAATTTCCAGAAATTATTTATATGGTATTTATATATTTTTTTCCAATTAGTAATAGTTCCCAAAACATAATCTTAATTATTTAACTAAGTAAACATATTTATATTTTCACAAAAATACCAGAATCAAGTCGTCCATATTTTCCTCAAAATAACTATATATTTTTTTTCCAAAAATTGAATTCCAGAATATAAATAAAAATATATATATATAATTATAGTTTTTTTAAAAAAAAATATTCGGGCTGGGTCATGAATAGTGCAGCCCAGACCCAACCCAAGGTCAGGCCCAGCACCATTCAGCCCAACCCAGCAGCAAAACCCAACGCAGCCCAACAACAAAACCCGCGACCCGTTACACTCAAACGGAGCAGAACTCGGGTCTTACCTCGGGTCTGCAACGACGGCGGCGCGACGACGGCGAGGCATGGGAAGGCGAACCCAGCAGAGGATGCGGCGGACGATGGCGACTCCTCAGGCGGCGGAAGAACGGCGCGACGTCGCCGGCAGGAGGCGCGGGAAGCGAGGAACTCCAGATCCGCCGGGTCCTTAGCGGGTCAACGGCGCGTCAGCGAGCTGCACGCGGTGGAACGCGGCGGGACCGGCAGGGATATGGTCGCGACGGCGCGGGGAATCCGGTGGTGTGGGCGGTGCCGCGCGATACGGCCGGGAACTCTACTCGGTGAACAGTACGGGGAAGGCCTCCGGGGTGACGAACTGTGCAAAATCCGGTTTTTCTCCATTTTCTTCTTTTTCTCTATTTTCTTTTCTTTGTTTTTCTTATTTTCTTTTCCTTTTTTCTGAATTTCTTGTATTTCTTCTTCTTTTTATTTCTTTTTTTTTCTTCCTCTCTCTTTGTATTTTTTCCTGTTTTCTTTTTTCTTCTTTTTCTTTTTTTTTTTCTTTTTCCTCCTTTTTTTCTCTCTTTTCCTTTTCTCTCTTTTTTTTCTTTTTCTCTCCTTTCTTTTTCCTTCTCTTCATCTGCTCTTCCTCCGGTTACCTTCCTTAAATAAACTAAAGATTAACTATGCAGCATGTGAATATCAATAATGCGGTTCGTCCGTATTACGGGCGAATCCGATCCGGACCAGAAAATAACTGATACCCCCTTAGTTATTTTCCGGTGTGATTTTCCGAGAAATTCCGAAACCCGAAAAATACCAACTTAGTTCCGAAAAATCCACGGGAAAATCACGAGCGCGGGAAAACCTTCGGTTTCGAAAAACGACTCCCGATTTACCTTGAATTAATTACCCAAGATTAATTCAACAGTAAATCACGGTAAATAGACTTTTACAGTCCGGTAAAAATCCAAAATTTTTACCCGGGCTGTTACACATACATTTTGTTCCAATGCAATATATAGTGTCCAAGGCGGCGAAGTACATTCCAAAAATTGTTTTAATCAGTAACTACTAATTTTCTCTAAACTTTTGATTCTCAGAAAAAAAAAAAAAAATCTCCAAACGTTTCCCTTTCCCATCCACCAATCTTTATAGTATAATATATCCATGAAATTAAATTGATTTTCGGATATATGTCACACGATTAAATCTTTTAACACATGCAATTATTAACTGAAAATTATGAACCGATGAATTGTCACATGAGGGAAAGTAAAGTTCAAAATCGTACGTAAAAAGTCTTTTAGTTGGTGACCATACGGGTTTATGAATGTTTCCACTTTTAAAGGAAAACAATAAATTAAAAGTCAGCATTTGTCCATTCTTGAACAAAACCCGGCGACCCAAACCCTACTAGTTGGGGTTTCCCGCTTTTACGCGCCCCCTCCAATGTCAACCCTTCTTTATTGCGCGCCACCTACACTATCATTTGAGAAGAAGATTGGTAAACGACAGCGACCGTTAAGTTACCTGGTTAACGGCCACGTAACGGTTTCCCCTCCCTAAGATTATTTGCAAATTGCAATCTTTCTGCCACGTAATGAGGATTGGATTCCGGATTACCAATTGCGGCCTGCCACGCGTCCAATTGCGTCAGTATACCTCAGCATGATGGCATGCTCCAATTAGGGACTGAAGGGATTGATTCGTTGGTCCCTGGCTTGGAATTCAATCAAACCAAAGCAAAAGAAACTTTGCCTTTATTGGTGAGCAGTGGATACACTTGGCTCTTGGTGTATATAGGGAGAAATAAAAAAATCTACCAACTTTTCCTAAAGCCTATATACGTTGCACCTTGAAATTGTAGCTACGATTCCCTGCCTAGTGTACATGTAGGAACATAATTTTGCATTATTGTGTTGTGTCTGTATGTCTATAATTTCATGGAGGGTATGTTGATGTTTTTATTATATAGTACTTAATATAAGTATGGAACTGTTTGTATCGGTTTATCACATAATTTCAATTCTAAAAATATTGAACCTGGTCATGATAAAAAACCATAATTTTTCTTTGAATATAACAGCATATCATTGGAGATTCTCTTCTCTCTGGTCATAACTGTTTTGGCCAGAGAGATCGTTTGGGACTTATGGAGTTTCAGTCTGTTTGTATTTCACTAGAACTATATTCCTTTGATATTATTAGGAGTCTCAGTTATAATCCACATGTTAGAGGATTAGTCTTGTTATTTTTCTTGTAATAGATTTAGAGACTTCATATCTTTTTTTTTTCTCATGTATTGCTGTATTTCTATGTACTCTTCACAAGAAGTTTAATGATATGAATCTACGACCTTTTCATCAAAAAAAACCACACATCATTATCCAAAATCATGGTATTTTTGGATAAATTAGGTTGATATATAATTGACAAAACAAGTGTAAACTTTGCGATGCGAACATAGAAAATATTGAACCAGGGGGATTCTTGATATATATTACGTACGTATAAGCAGATATTTTCTAATGTGAGAAATGTATGATGCCATTTTCAAAATGTGACAGCTTAAAGCTACATATATACACGACAAAAGATGTGGCGTTGACATGTATGGGTTTTTTTTTTGGCTCGGGTATCGTGAAATTATTGTCAATCTTCATTAAATTGTATGTCAGATTATTGGCACATTAGTGGGTACTGTGATCTTGAAATTCTTTTGCACTGTGGATGATGAAAATTTGAAATTTGAAGGCTAGAATTAATTGGTTTGGTAATTCTTTCATGACAGTTGAAAACATGCGTGTCCTTTTTCTAGGGAAAAAAATACTAGATGGAACAGGATCCCGATGATTGATACACTCTATCCTATCCCGAGGAAAAAAAAATGACAAACATGATACGCTTGGCGTGTGTCATTGGTGGTTGTGCATTTAATGATCTCGTAATTATGCAATTTGGGAGAAAATTAAGCTAACTAGCAATCTACGTAATCACATTTATGCCTACGCTTAGGCCTTAGTGTATATGAAATTTGTTGTCGTTATCCTCGCATCAGTACATATCTCATTCTAATTTCCAAGCTGCCAGTGACCAACATTCCCAATAGTTAAGCAAATTTCTAATTACCCAATTAATACTATGTTCTTTATCAGCACAACAAACACATCATTTATGGGTTAGGTCTGCTACTGTTCATTTTCTTTCTATTACGGTGACCTAATCTCAATTATCTCGACCTTGCTGCTATTGATGTTGTATCTGTTCTTTCTCAATAATGAAAGTTTGCATCATTATCAAAAAAAAAATCCAGCATTTTAATTTTGAAACTAATTTTTTTGCTCATATTTTCACTAATTACATCATCCTTTGTTTGAGATGTATGAAATATTCTTTCTTGATTCTTTTTGGTACATAGATTGTACGACATATGTGGGTAGGAGATATATATTTTTTGAAAGATTGGGTAAAAAACATAGTAAGAATTTATACTGTAACGTGTCAGTTAAAACTTAAAAGACCAGTAGTAATCAAAACCTGCCCACCGTGGGGTTATGACCATGTCAATTCATCAAAAGCAACAAAATAACACACCATGGACACTTGTCTTCAATTCAACGATTTTGCAAACGTATGGAAGAAGAAGAGTTGTAGAAAGCCATACCAGACAACTTTAACAGGGAAAAAGTGTTTGTATATATATATATATATATATAATCCAAAGCATGGAAAAGATGCTTAAAACGAAAAAATATGCCATTTATATGGTTAAAAATTGTCTTAAAAGAACTGTGCAGGTCAAGCTAAGATGAGTACTTACGTTTTGTTAACTTTGTAGATACGACCGAACTACTAATGCTACTACTTATCACACACGTTAACTTTCTCAACAATATATTGTTAATAACTTAGGATCATACATGGCAAAATAACATGAGTAGCAAGAAGTGAAGGTTGGCAAAGGAAGAATAAGAATAATGATAAAGTGTTGATAAAGGTATTCAAATTAATGTTAATTAAACAAGGGTAGAAAAGTGATCTCCTATGTTTATTAAATCCTTGAATCTGAATTTGGGGCATGTCTGTTAACCATCAAACACGCACGTTGCCACGCCAAAATGCATATACACCAGAATCTGATTTTGTATTTGTTTAATTATTAGCGGTAATCTTTTAGTCATTGAAACAAGTAAGATGACTTTTAATGAGTCTTAGAGACATCCAGCGATGCAAATTAGAGCCTGAACTTGGTAATTGTTAATTGGCACTTTTTTGTTTGTCTGTTAATCTTCAAACACGTCCCCTTATTTGATCAACGAATTTCTTGGTCTAATATTCTAAATGAGATAAAATACAACCGTCTTATGACAACTTGACAAGCTTTGGGTAAGCAACGAAGATGATGTAGATAAAGAAAAACTTATCTATCATTAAAGTTCCTGTTTTTTTATTAATTCCCAGATTTGTTCTATCCAGATGAATGTCAATTGTTACAACTGTATCTAATATATATTATGCAAGTATCTAATGTTTGATATAAAAAAGAAAACACAATAACATAAGTCATGTGAAGGGTGACGAGATCAAGCTAGCTAGCAGCGGATTTCTCGCAGATGAAGCATCCTCTCATCGTTGAACACGTCTGCTGGTGATTGCAGAAACCAAAACATGACTCTTTCAAGAAGTTCCTGTAAAATAATGTCATTAATTCTTGTTTATAACATGATCTACATAAGTAAAAGTTGAAAAAATCATTGTTAAGACAGGTGTTGTATGTTCTTGCATCAATAGAAATGTAAAGAATCAATATTCAGGATTCGCATAAGCCTGATGACGAGTAATTAAGAACCAGGCCCTGCACACGTCTTACCTTAACAGAATTTTCAGCCCAGGTTATTTAATCTTGTCTGATATCTTATGGACTCTGATGATCACACATATCAGTCAGTTTACAGAACAAGCAAATTGCATCGGCGTGGGGGAGCAGGATTAAGTCAACTGCCATCGGAGCTCCAAACTATTATTAATTGTAACCAGATTCTGCTATAAGATAAGTAGTTTATCTAGCTTAGCCTGCAAAGTGTTTGTTTGCTGTAAGTCTTTGATTAACAAGTATAATTGCTGTTGAAACTAATTAAAAGAACCATTCTCTAGACTACCGGCTCCAAAGTTTTTGAAACATGCATCTTAAAATTCGAACTTAATTTTGTGAAACCGAGTTTAGAACTTTGCAGCTTAAAAATATGAGTACCATGCATGCAGTTGGTGAATGATTGTAGAATTATGGTGTGGCTTGGACTGTTTGGCATAATGTATCTTCATCTTACTCTGATGTTTAAAATAAAAAATATCTTCATCCCTAGAATCTGTCTGACATATTTGGAGACAAATCAAAGGTACAAAAAGCATGTTATCAAAGTTGGTGCGGTTGTCAGCGCAACATCATCAAGCTCATTTGAGACCAGATACTTCTATTTTGTTCCTTTCCATTAGGCTATTTTCCTACAGTACTGAAAGTGCAAGGATTGATTGAACGAGAGGTCGAATGACTACAAAACAAAAGCAGCTTTCTTGACATTTTAGTTAGCATCATCTTCAATTATGATCAAGAAGAGAGAAAGGAAGGGTGTGTGTAGAGGTTTGGTCCACCATCTCCCCTACACTTTAGCGAAGTAGTGATAGTCAGTGGCAATTATCCAGTTATGGTTGCATTGCGAAACCCATCATTGCATTATGTCACTTAATTAGCCCCACTTTCGTTATTAAAAAAGGACGAAACTATAGTGAAACTGATGAAAGGGTCCCAATTTGGAGCTTCCCATTATTGATCATGACGCAAAATTGGAAGAAGAAAAAATCCTGGGGTTCAAGCAATGAACTCCAGAATTTCCAAACCAAGAAAGCTAGTGGTAGACCAACCTGTACAAATGGCTTTTGTTCCTAGCACAAGTAGACTATCTAAACCAAAAGGAATCAAGAATCTGGTGACTCTGAACTTAGTTACAACTGTGCAAGAGGAGCAGACATGTGTGGTCTCCTTGACAAAAATCATGCGTGCACTGCTAGCCACTTTTAGTGCTGTACACATGGCTTAATTGTAAGTGAACAGATGGACCCTTTGGTCCATGATAGAGTAGTAACCAATCTATGGGGGAAAGGCAAGTTGGCTCGTAATATCAGTTTCAATTATAGGACTGGAATGAGGATTTTTTTCTCCTTAATATTGTTGGTTCAATGTTTCAGATAAACCACCTATTGTTTATTAGGCTCTGGATAAAGTTTAAAGATTTTCTGGCATGTTTGGTGACTAGTGTTAATCATGAATTGACTTTTGATTGAAAGATTTTGGAGTTTATCTGTTTACGTGTCAGCTACCTGTGGAGATTGCATTAAAACGCAGGTACTAATGTGGATAATCGAGGGCATACAGGTTGATTATCGTGACCTCCAGGTGTAGCACAAGAGTCTAGTATTATTGGGGTGTTAAACCAGCTTAGTCCTGTGACGAGGAGACATAATCAGCCCTACCCCCTTCACTTACCTCTTCCTTGTTCTTTCTGCCCCTCTTGTGTTTGCTGCTGATCATCATCACCAACTGAACGTTCGAGAATAGTGGATTTGTTATCTGATTAAAGTCTCTAACCAAGCTAGAGTTGATAAGCCGTATTATTAAAAATGAGTTACAAGAGGATTTGAAAAGTGAGTTACATCGTGGCAATAAATTCCAAAGAGCAAGTAGCTCCTGGCTAATCAAAGTACTCCATGATGGATAAAAATAGGCTTTTGAGAATTCCTGGCCAAAATTGATGAGCTTGTCAAGATTAAATGCCAAAGGCCTTTGCTGGAATCTGTGATCCTTGTAAATAGGAAAATATCTTGAACAGAGAGCTCTTTCCTGCTTGTTGATTGGAGGGAACTTATTTTTTTGGATTTCCGCAGTAAAGGAGAGTGTTTTTTGATGAGCAGCGGGAAATACAGATTTGACATATATAGAACTCAAACTAATGTGGAATCTTTAAGACAAGTTTTAAACTTTTTGGAGTTTTGGATACCTATCCTCAGCACAGAAAGGAAAGGCTTTTATCCTTTACACTTTGCTTGACAGAGAAGGCATATCTCCATCAAAGTATAAGCAAATTAAAAGGCAACAGCTAAATCCATTAGGAAATCTATAACCACCTTGGTTTTTACTCGATGATGAATTGAAATGAATGGAATTCATAGAGACAGCTAAAAGAACATGAAGGAAACTGGAAATGCCACCCAGAAGGAAACATTTGGTAGCAGAGAAAATGAAGTCGCCACCAGATATGAAAAGAATATCAAAACGAACTTGCCAGTAAAATCTTGTAAATCTGAAGCCTATGCTTGAGGACCCAATTAGGCCCATACCTTGGCCTATATCCACATAAAATGCAAAAAAGAGCCCGTAGGCCCAAACTAGAGCAGATCGAAAGGACTCACACTTGAGAAAAAAGAGGCGAGAAAGCAGCAAAGCCCAAACATCTCTACCTTGTTCCTCAAGTCGCACCCACCCACCCGGAACTTGAAGAATCCAGAAACCCAAAAAAAAGAAAACCCAGAAACAGAAACAGCAGCAATCGGTCGAAATTTCAAAAATCAATCCACCAAAAACAAAAACCCAGAAACAAAATGGAATTCGTAATCGAAGAAGGCAAACAACCACACCAGAACTGCTCCACTCTAATTCTGGTAAGTCCCTCTGTTTCTTACACTTACTCTTTTGCTTTAGCATTAGCTTAGTGGCATTTGTACTTAATTCCTCAATTGGGTCTGTTATGTGTTGCATTACTCTACACAGCCTGCGCTGTCAATAGGGAACGTGGGGCAGCTAGCGGTGGATCTGTTAGTGTCGTCCACTAGAGCAGAGAGGATTGGTTACTTAGACGAGCCCAACATTCTCCCCTGTGTAGGCAACGATGCCTACGGCCCCGTCCCTTGCGGCCACCTCGCTTTGCCTCTTGAAGGTAAAAGAGTTATGCTTTTCTTGTTCTTCTTCTCCTATTTCACTGAAAAGGTTTTGTTGGGTTTAGCTTCAATTGTTGAATATGTGTTGGTTTTTTGTTTTTGTTTGTTTTCTCTTCCCCCCTTTTTGCAGCTTATGACTCGCCAGCTAATACTCTCACTCTTGTCCAGCAACGCTCGCCTGTCGTCAAGGTATTGATGGTCAGGAGTATCTGAGCAATTCAAATTTCTCTTTGATTGGTTGCTAACACGATGTGTTTTATGGTCAACTTTTGCATTAATTTGTATTGCTGCATCCTCTGGGCAGGGGAAGATGGTTGAATTTGCTAAGAACTTGGCGGATTTTGCTGCTTCAACCGGAAAGAAGCATGTTATTGTGCTTTCTAGCTTAGAGTTTGGGAGATGGAAAAGGATTGATACATCAAGGTATTGACAGCTGAATCATTTTTCCTGCTCATTTTGCTATAAAGTTTTCTCTAATTGGTATTTCCATTTCAAAAGAGAATGAACGAAGAAGAATGGATAGGATATATCTTTCTACCAGTGCTTGCTAATGGTGTGTTTTTTTTTTTTTGTTAAGCGTCAGATAATGGCATATTCGTTTCTAAATGTCAATGGCCATTTTGAAGAGTATGTTAAACTGAATAAATTATATAGGATTATGTATGTTGCTTAGGTATCTAATAATGCGTATGTGCATTTTCTTTGCATTTGGTGATATTGATTATTTGGACAAATCCTGCAGTGGGCTGCAGATATATTACCTGTCTAGCAATGGCGAGAATGGAAAGGATGAAACTTGTGAACGACTTGGGTGGAAAAGACTGCAGGAATATGACCCTGATCAGAGGGCCTGGAAACATCTTCGTGCTTTGGCTGAAGGAAATGTGACTGAGGAAAATAGCTCACCTTTTGAAGATGAAGTAGACGATGAAGATTATTATGCCAGTTTGCCTTTTGCTGCTCTTTTTTCTTGTTTTAAGGTATAGTGTTCTGGGGATACCATTTCCTGTAGTAGTGATATATATATAACCCTTGCAGTGATTTCAATTCTCAGGCCGCATGTTGCTTAGGTATTTTTTTTTATTATTTTCTCCTCCTTTGTTCTTATCCAGAACTGTATTTATAATGTGAAGTTATCTGTTATGGTTCTTTTGGGTGCAAAATGTTCCTTGAATTCTTAAGGCTTGCCACTCCACTCCTTTCGTTTTGCTCATTTACCCTCTGTCGTGCTTTTGTGACTAACGCCACTAGCAATGGTATTCGGTGTATTAGAATTTTGTGCATTGAACAGATTCAAGATAAGACCTCTGTCTATGTAGTATGTGCTGAAGGACAAGATTGTGGTAGACGTTTTAATCCTATCCCTAGACAAGATTTGACTTGTAAAAGCTTCTGTTCTTCTTGCAGGCAAAAGGTTTGAAAGTTACATGCGTATTATGTTACTGCTCTGAAGGAGACAATACACCTGATGCTTTTCAATTGGCTGAGGCATCAAGCAAGCTTCTTGAGCTCAAACCTGAAAACTTCCAGGGTGAGTTTTTGGTCTACATATTAACCACTTAGCTCTTTGAATACCCATCTCAAAGAAAAAGTGTGTTCATGCTTTCATTTCAAGATCGCATGGTCGAAAGATCTGCATTTCTTTCAATTCATACAATTGAATGTTTAGTTGGATACAGTCTGCAGGCATGAAAATTTTGATTTTTTTCCCTGCTTCATTTACACTGTGGTATAAAATTTTGTCCTCCATGCATCATCCCACAACTTTGCAACTTGTCCGATGAATATACTTATGCTATTTAGGGTCTGGAATATAGTCGATTGTGATCCGAGGGGACCAGTAATGTGCTACTGGCCACATTTTATCAGAACCATGAATGAGTTGAAATGTTCGACAATCTTTTGACTAGTGCTATTCTTTTTTCAGGTGGTGAGAATGGTAAATGGGTCATCCCTTTTTCATGGAAGACTGTGTACGGGCCACCCCCAGAAATGTCCATGTTTTAGCCTTTGATTAACTAAATAGCGGAGTGGTGCAAAATGAAACATTTGCTTGTCATAAGGCACTTGTATCATTTTGTTTTCTTAAACTTTGTAGAGAATCTTTGAAACTCTGTTTAACTTCTTTACAAATGTACTAAAGCGCGCACTTAGCATTCCAACTGCGCGTATTCATATCTCGAGTGCTTCTAATCTTACTTACCCTGGCTAATAAAGAAAAGATCAAAGAAGACCAGAGCTGTTTAAGTTGAGCAACTTGATATCAGATATATAGGCTGCTCCTCCACGTGAAATTATTTCGTGCGCGAATATGTATTGCCAACCTCTGGCCTACCTAGTATTAAATCTATGTATTACGCTTCAACAACTCAGCCTATCTCATTTACTCGGGTAGTTGTCTTGTATCTCCAAATTGGGCTTCTATCATCGTACTACTCAGGAAGGGGTAGGTTCATGCACCTGCGACACATTTTTTTTGATCGAAAAATGTGTGTTGATCGTGGTGGGGTGGTGGAGGGGTGGGGGGAGGGTCTAGCTTCTGGTGATAGTACTCCTCTCCTCTTCTTCTGTACATTTTTTGATGTGACATTTTGGACTTTTTGGGTCACATATAGTACTACTACTTACCAAAGGCTACGTGGTAGGTATAGAGGTAGTCTTTTTCTCGTACTTTTTCCTTTGTGCTCATGATTGTTGTGGCTCGTGTAAGGTTACACTGTTTAACTTTTTATTCCCACCAAGCAGCTGTTGTTTTCAATGTGAAAATCATTCCACTTTTCAATACAATTATTGCACATTTATTCCATTTGCTTAAGCTGAGGCGTGCAGAGATTTTCTCTTACTTTATTGTTGCAAAGAAATTTTCTCCTACTAACGGAAGAAATCCAATACTTGCAGAGCAGCGGATGAACATTACTGTAGCTGGTTGTGAACATTAATTACAGTAGCTAGCCGTTCTAAGTAGGTTAGCTACATATGTACCGTAAGTTTCTGAGAACTATCTTAAGTAATTGAACATACGCATGCAGAGGAAAATTAAAGAAGTTTATGACAATGTTAATACAGAATTGTCAATAGTGGATAACAACGGTTAGGAGATCTATCTATTGTTCCAACTAAAGTGTAGGACCTTTACACCCTAATTAATTAAGAAGGTGTTCGAGCTTTGAGCCGACCAGGAATCATGAATTAACCCACGAAATACCATTAACGCTCCCTCTAGTTGCCGCGATATGATTCAACGGATTCAAAGTTCTCTTATTTATAGATATAGTTTTGTTTCCCCATATCGAAGAAAGATGTGACAGCAAACAAACAGGCACGTGTGAACTGGCAAATAATAGAAAGTAACAACTTGTTCATTAGTTCAAGCATGGTAAATTGATCAATGATAATATATCTCAGCTTGCCTTTTTAAAAAATAAGATAGCATTGATGACTCGAGGGCAAGTGACTTACAACCATTCCTTAATTAAATACTAGTATATTGCAAATATGTATGTACAATATTGGATTTTGATCATCTCCCATTGTTAATTCAATAGGATAAATCCTGTAAAATAAAGATAATTGATTTTTAAATAAAATTTTTTAAAATCTTAAATAAGGAAATAGCAAAGTTAGAATTTAGACGAGGGGAATTCTCCCTCATCAGTCCTATCTCAAACCCATAACGTGCATAAACAATGGTAAATGTGACATCAAATCGATTAATGGCATCGTCACTATTTTTCAAGTTCCTTTTGCCTTAACCGGACGACATGGATCGAACAATATAAAAATACTAGTACTGGCATATCAAATCACACACTACTCCAAAAGATCAAAGCTTGTGATTGAAACAAAATGTCTTCATCATCCTCTTCCTCCGATCATCAACTACCAAAGAGACCGATCCCTGGCAACTATGGCCTCCCTTTCTTTGGCCCCATCAAAGACCGTCTTGATTACTTCTACAACCAAGGCCAAGCCAAGTTCTTCAGTACCCGCATCCAAGAATACAACTCCACCGTCATCAGGACCAACATGCCCCCTGGCCCTTTCATCTCCGATAACCCCAAGGTTGTCGCCCTCCTCGACGCCGTCTCCTTCCCCGTTCTCTTCGACATGTCCAAGGTCGAGAAACGCAATGTTCTTGACGGCACTTTCATGCCCTCCCTTTCTTTCTTTGGAGGATACCGTATGTGTGCCTTTCTTGACCCATCTGAGAAGAAGCACACCTCACTCAAATCCTTCTTCTTATCCTTTTTAGCATCAAAACACAGCGAGTTCATCCCTCTCTTCAGGTCTTGCTTGCAAGATATGTTTATCAAGGTTGACGATGAGATGTCCTCTCATAAAAAAGCACATCTCAATCCTTACTGTGATCCCCTGTGCTTTAACTTCATGTTCCGTCTCTTTTGCAACAATAAGGACCCAAGTGACACAAAACTTGGGTCAAAAGGGCCAGGAACCATCGATGCATGGCTTGCCTTGCAGCTTGCACCTCTTGCTTCCTTAGGGTTGCCAAAGTTTTTCAAGCACATTGAAGATTTCTTGCTCCACACTTTTAGGTTGCCATCTTTCTTGGTTAAACCCAGTTACAATAAGCTCTACGATGCGTTTTATGACCACGCTGGTCCAGTTTTGGACAAAGCTGAGAGTTTTGGGATCAAAAGAGACGAGGCTTGTCATAACATAGTATTTCTTGTCGGGTTCAATGCCTACGGCGGGATGAAAGCCTGGTTCCCTACGTTGATCGAGTGGGTTGCCCTAGGAGGAGAGAAGCTACACCGGCAGCTCGCGGATGAGATCAGGGCCGTCGTTAAGGAATCAGGTGGGGTCACTTTCCAGGCACTGGAGAAGATGGCGTTGACCAAGTCGGTTGTTTACGAGTCACTGAGGATGGAGCCTCCGGTTCCATACCAGTACGGTAAGGCCAAGGAGGATCTCGTGGTGCAGAGTCATGACGCAGCCTATGAGATCAAGAAAGGGGAGATGATCTTTGGATATCAGCCGTTCGCTACAAATGATCCTAAGGTGTTCGATGATCCTGAGAAATTCAGAGGGAATAGGTTTGTGGGCGAGGAAGGAGAGAAGCTACTGAAGTATGTGTATTGGTCAAATGGGCTTGAGACGGAGGATCCAACGGTGGAGAACAAGCAGTGCCCGGGGAAGAATCTGGTGGTGCTCTTGGGTAGGGTACTGTTGGTGGAATTCTTCCTAAGGTATGACACGTTTACTGCTGAAAGTAAACCGTTGCCAGGATTGGGAACATCTGTGACGTTCACTTCGTTGACCAAGGCCACAACTACTTGATCACAAACAAAGTACTATATACCACTTGGTGAATTAAGTTTCGTTTTAATTTTGTTCAGGTCGTTTACTAATTCCAAAATGTTGCTATTAATTACAATTGTGTTGATGAACTTCTGTTGTCTTGTTTGTTGTCAAAGGAGATGAATTTAGTCATTCCTATCTTCTTCCTTTGCAATTTATGGTTTTGCGTGTAAAAAGTTTCCTGCAGTTAAAAAGAAAATAATTATATTCTATGCGGATAACTTTTTTTTTTATAAGATATTCTAAACAGATATATGTGATAGTTGAGTTAGGAAAATGACCAAGAAATGACAAGAACAGTCTTTCCCCAACTTCCTATTTCTGCAATGGAAATTATTTTCCTCAATCTTCTGTTGCTCTTCCTATCGTTCTAAAAATAAATAGTTTTGCCTATCAAAGAAACAACAACAACTGAATTTTGACAATAGTAAGGAAGGCATCACCTGTTAAATTGTAATTCTATTACACATCTCTTTTAAGACATTGAATTGTAAACTTTTTCTACCAAACAATTAACTTAGATTGAAACTATAGATATATATAAGACCATTGCCTTGTTTCATCCATGTGTTGTTTCTTATTTTTAAAATTCATGCCCGTATTTGTAATTTGGTTATTCTTCATCTCTCTGCTCACAATGTTTTTCATATTTTGGTCTTTTTAACTGGATTTCTACGAGATTTTATGACATACCATCGCTTCATTAGTAATTTTACCTGGACCTTCTTTCTTCTCTTGGTGCTAATTTGGCCCTGCGCTAATTCAAAATGGCTGGGCGGGAACAAGAACCATTCGCGGCCTTTTCTTCGCGAATGAGAATTGCAGGTAGCCTAGGAGAAGACCAAAATATGAATAATATGATGAACTGAGAGATGAAATATAACTAAATTAGAATATAGGGATAAATTCTAAAATTAAGAGGCATGGATGAAAAAAGATATTAATCCCATATACATCTAAGGTGAGATATTATTTTATTTCACACATGGTTCGTGAATTTCTATCTTTATAGTCTATAGATCATTATATGTGAAAATTTGTTTTATTGACCTTCCATCCAAAGATTAGCGTTGACCTAGCGCGAGTAATCTCAAAATGTGAGATATAATTAATAAGTATTAGAGACTTGAAGATACTGCTACTGTCAACATTAAGGGAAAAGAGAAAAAACTAGAGACAATCTTTTAGCAATAGATTTCATGTTCGCTAAAAACACGATCTATTGAAATGATTATGAGAATCCACTTGATCTTTCCGAATGCAACTTGTACTAATAAAAAAATTAGCTCCTGATATGCTGAGATAAGTAAGAGTATAAGCTTTTTAAAGGTTTTTATACATTAGCTCTAGTCGATCAAGCTCTACACTGTTTTCTTTTTTATAAAAGTTCCCCTATTGTTTAATTAACGTAGTAGTATTTGATTAGGGCAGCATTGATTTTAGAGGAGTGAAAGACATAATAATTGACATGCCTAGTAAGGCTACAGTATTAGGAGGTAACCTTTCCTGGGTTAAGAAATAAAATATTGCCTGGTTGCAAGCATGGTGTCTCTCATACCGGTAGACAGAGAATCATACCTGTTCTAGATCGCTTTGTAATAATTTATCTTAAACCTGCCAAATACTGGCTTATAAAATTATTCACGAATTGACTTTTGATGCACAGATTAGTTTAGTATAAAATTCAATTGATAGATCGAGATCATGTGATGATGTTTAATTACACACATGGTCTTCCTTTTGCAACATAGTGGGGTCTTCCTTGTGCAACATTAGAAGATAGCTGCCCGTGTGCCATCAATGAGTGTAGGAACCAGAAAATTACCCATAAATATACTTTTATTTCACTCAATACCACAAATAAATTAGCGGTATGTATGTTGATGTCTGACACGGTATCTATATATTCTGTATTTATTTTAATACACAGATATTAAAATTTAAACACACATATTATTTATATGGCCTTTTATCTAACCGACTTTTTAAAGTAAAATAAACTAATAAAACTAGTTTAGTTTAATATGCTAAAAAAGACTAGAACTAGCATGTAGCTCCCTGGGAATGCATTACTATGTTTTTAGGGATGAGATATGATTTTCAATTTGAAAAAAAAATAAATAAAGACACTCACAGAAATAATACTCACAATTTATTTATCAGTAAAGATTGGTTGTTTAAGATAAGCATAATGTTAATATTTTAGTGAGTTGGCCTAGTAGTAAAAGACTCCTTCCCTTTGCAATTTTGTTGAAGGTACTATGCGAGATCAATCCTTCCTCTTCGGACAAGCTTCCATCTCTATCCATGCGGCTGGAGAAGAAGAAAAAGCCATCATGCGGTGGGTTTAATCGTTAACCTCCTAACGACATTCAACTTCTCAAATTAACTAAACTATTATAAGTTAATGTTATTTTTAGATAAATTTTATTATATATTGAAAATGATTCTTGGAATGCTACAACATTAGAAATATAATATATATATATATATAAAATTTTAATTTTTAATTTTCAATAAATTACACTGATATTAATTAAAACTTTTATCATCTTCTCTTTATTTATTTCATCATATATTATAAAAAATAATTTTAATTATTTACTATTATTTTTATAAATATTTAACATCATAAAATTATTATGATGAATATATCTTGACTATTTATTTTTTAAAAAATTAGGCTATTTTAATAAAATTGGTTGAACCCTGATCAGATCCGGTCGGACCCTAATTTTCTTGAGCATCCCTTTCGCTGTTTCAGTGTCCGGTCTGGTTTTCAAAACCTTGGTAATATATTTGCTCTTTTGGAGTCTTTTGTTCAGAGATGGTATCCAAAGAGCATAGAAGAACAAGTTGATCACAACGGCTTTCGCCTACGCTTTCTAGAAGGCGGTTGATCCTGTCTTCAAAGTCGAAGGACGAACATCTTAAAACAAGCATTGTGGGACTATCCCTAATTTCTCCAAAAATATTTTAAGATGTTGGCAAAAACAACACCGTTGTGCTTACTACCCCTAATTTTTTTGGACTCTGCAGGTCCTCCTCCACTTCAGGATGCTCTTGGAATCCGGGCTAACCATAACGCCAATATGGGACTATCCTTACTATCTGATTGTATCAAGTTTTGTATCCGACATCTTTAGGGTATATATTATTACCTACAGCCATAACCAAAACGTACCGAGATCTTGAACAAACAAATTGATTCTTTTATTCTTCATGTATCAAAGGGATTGGACGTTGTGCAAATCACACCCTTAAATCAAGAATCCAGGAGTGCGAGTGCGTTAAATGCCTCATTCTCTATATTAGATGCATATTTAGACTCATAGAGATTAGGGAGGGGTTGGGCTTACACACGACATCAAAGAGCTGGGTGTGATGAGCTTGGGTTTGAACTTTATAGTTTCTATGACATTTATTTTCCTGTAAGGAAATACAAGTTGTGAATTTTGCCTATAATAATAATACTAATAATAATCGTTGTGCAAATTGACTTGTGCACTTTACTTTTTCTGTTCCTTTGGGATTTTTCAATTTGTACAATCCCTAATTTTTTTGGTCATATGTACAACCCCTAATGAGTGTTTATCCTTACTCTTATTGATGTGATTGGGACTATTATCCATAGATCCGTGCCTACAATGTAATAAAATGCCCTGCACTGCTTGAGATAAAAAAATAAAAAAAAACAATGGATCCTCATTAGGATATCCTTCAAACAAATTAAATGAGCTTGACAGTGCCACTGCTATCGCCTTTTCTTACTCGAGGACCTAGTTTGTCACCCTTAATATTATTGTGGTCATATGCTACTTACTTTTCGATGATGAACTTTTGTGGTTCTGGCTATTTTGTGCTTCTATGTTATTGCTTATTTCTATATTTTGGAGATTAGCCACATATTTTCCTTTGGTAATTTGTTTCTTTGGTAGTTGTTAATTTATACCTTGGCAGAATGTTCTCTACCCCTTTGTTTGGTGAAAAATGCTTTCCATAGTACCTTGTATTAATCATGTAGTTGATTTATTTTTCATCTAGAGCAATCAGTAATCAATACAAAGATATGTTAAGAGATTGAACGGCCTAAAGTAATCAACAAGAAATCCCCTGCATCTAGGAGGATATCTTCCTTTTTCATGAGGGTTTACCCAGACAATATTATGTGGGTGTAAATTAACCTGCACTTTTCTTAAACGATAAAAAAGAAAGCAGTCATTAAGAAATCGAGGAGGCCCATTGTAGCCTGGAATTTGGTTTTGTGTGTGTATCTGCTGCGTTGCCTAATAGGCCCAGATACAAGGAACTAGGCATTTGAGGGCCCTTTCTCACCATAAAGCACTTGTGTGGTTTTAAGCCTTCTAAGGGTGCTACTTTTGCGGCCCTTCCTTCTGCCACTCTAGGCCCCATTACAGGCTTCAAGAAAATACCCCAAATAAACTATGATGTTATAAAACGGGTGAATGTCACATACCCGTTTCTGTCTTTATCTACAATTGTGGCTTTATAAAGGCCATACACACATGTATAACGGTTGGTAAAAAGTGAATGAAAACCAGTGAAGCTTAGCTTCCATTCTCTTCGTCCAGTTTTATTCTCCTCTTCCACTACTCCTTCCTCTCCATTTTCATTGTATTTGATGTGTCAATTACCATTATTTACAACACGTTATCAGCACGATAACGCTCTACCCAGGAAAAATCAAGCTGAAAACCAAAGAAAACCGGCAAAGAAAATGAAGATCAGAAAAAGAAATTACACAGAACCCGCCACCTTGGGTTACTGTTCATGGCGAAACAAACCACGCCGTTGCTCGCGTCACCACCCTCACCACGGCCTTCCTCATGGCGTCGCCGACCCACCGCTGCCATCCCTGTCTGATTCCGCCGTCGGACGCGCCGCCAGGAGACGAAGACCAGGTCGCGACGCCCGGCAACCCGAAAGCCCAAACGGGTCTGTCACCGCTCACACGCGTCTGCCGCGCCTCGTCCGGCCCCCATCGGCGTCGCACCACCACCCAGACGGCCGCACATGACGTGCTGGCCCGTCGCCGCTGATCGCGCCACCATGCCGAAGCCCAACGACCGCGCACCGCCGGCTCCTCCACGCACGCCAACCCGGTGAAGAGCTCGCCTGCAGCCGTCGCTGCTTCTCCTGCACCTCGACACTGCCGCACCAACAGCCCCACACCGGCTTCCTCGTCCTGCCGTGCCGCTTGCCGCCCTCGCGCCGCCACCTGCAACTCGCCAAGGCGGGCGACCTGCGAGGTGGAGAAGATGACCCGGATGGGTCATGTACCGGATCGAGCTTGACCCCTGAGGAATGGACCTAGACTGTTGGAGCTGATGGGTCCTGGGCTGCAGTATGGGCTTGGGCGCTGGGCTGGCTAGCTCGGGCCTTTGCACGGGCCTGTGCTAAGCACTGTGCAAATGGTCTGGGCTGGTCCTGTTCAAGCCCAGCCCGGGTATTAAAAAAAAAAAAAATTTGGAGGAGGCTTGAGAAAGATGACCCGATTTGCATCTTAGTCCCTGCAGTTTTTTCCTTTTCTGCAAGTAAGTCCTTACACGTCAGTCTTTAAGTTATTTATTTTTTCAATTTAATCCTAGACGAATATGATTAATGTCCAATTAATATTGTTTATGGATAATTAAATGAATTGTGAGCTCACGATGAGCCTCGGAGTAATGATCCGGCACGGTGAATAGAAATTATCCGGACTGTGAATAGTAATTTCCGACACCGTGAATAGTAATTTCCGGCACCGTGAATAGTAATTCCTAGCGACCGTGAACAGTGATTTTGGCCGGAAACCGGCAAACCCAGAAGTGTTTGGCCGGAATTTGAGACCTCGTGATTTTGATCGTGAATAGTGATTTTGACCGAAATCCGAACGCCTCGAATTTTTCCCGGCGAACCCCGAAGTGTTTGACCGGAATTTTATACCTCGGGTTATTTCCCGGCAAGCCCGGAAGGCGTGAATAGTAATTTTTCGGCGACCATGAATAGTAATTTTGACCGATCTGGCAACCGTGAATAGCGTTTTTGACCGATCCGACGAACCCCGAAGTGTTCGATCGGAATCCGACGCCTTGGGTTTTTCCCCGCCGAGCCCAGAAGGCTAATGACATATACATACTGGAATAGTAACCGGGTATTAATATAGTATATTATATATGTTATTGCTGAAAAATTTATCGAGTAAGCATATTTTTTTTGTTTTTATTTAAATTCCGATTGGGCTATTAAAGGGCCCACTGCATTTAAATTTATGTTTTAATTTTATTTATGCTTTATTTGGGCTCATTAAAGGCCCATAATGGCCGGCTAAGCCGCCTATTTCTTTACATTTTTTTTTATTGGGCTCGTATAAGGCCCATCGCTTTTATTTTTGCTGAAATTTAATTTTTATTGGGTTCGCTATAGGCCCATTGCATTTATTTTTCAGCAATTTAATTTTTATTGGGCTAATTAATAAAAAGGCCCATCGCATTTAATTTTCAGGCATTTATTTTTAATTAGGCTATAAAAGGGCCCATTGTATTTAATTACCTTACCTTTAATTTTATGCTTAATATGGGCTCGTACTAGGCCCTTCATTTAATTTCCTGTCATTTATTTTACTTGGGGTAATTTATTATAGGCCCCTTGCTTATTTATTTTAATTACGCATTTCCTTATTAAATTATGATATTTGAATTTAAGACCCTCAAAATTTCCGGAAGAAATTTGTTATGGGTATTAATTGAGGACAGGAATTTATATGATAATAGTCTGGTAGACTAAATATAAGAGTCCAGCAGACTCAATAAAGGAAAATACAACGAAGACTCGAAGTCTTACCGTTCAAAAGATCCTGAAGATCCCTCAAAAGAAAAATTAAGAATAAAAACATAAACCACCAGAAGGTGGACGTTGTATAACCATCACGTAGATGGATATTGAAATTATACTTGCTTACCCTGAAGGAGAAATTTATTTTATATTCAATTTATTTTATGATCAATTTATATTATTACGCGTTGCGATCTAATTTATTTACTTTTCATTAATTTATAATTGTTTCTCGAATAATGCCTTACGTTTTTAGTCCCGAAGACCATACCAAGTTGACATCCACGGGGGAGAATTATATATGTGGATGTCAATATAACTAAAAAAACGAGAAATAAGATTATCATGCTCCAGAAGAGCATAAATCCGAATATGTTTCTGAAGAATACATATTTTTAAAATGATCTAGTACAGAAACTCCCACTTACAATAATAAAAAAATTATGGATCTTGTTGAATTGGCCCTGGTCCATTTCCTGAAGTGAATGTGATTGTATGTAATAATTTTGATGAACACAAGCTCAACTATGATCCAGAAGATCATAAGCTTACGCTCCTGAAGAGTATGGAATACGAAATAAATGAATGCCTTAAGCATTAGTCTCGAAAACAATGCACAAATTGACATCTACAGGGGGAGAATTATATGTGTGGATGCCAATATACCCTGAAGGTATAAGCCAATATTGAATGTTCTTATTTTATGTTCAACTTTATTATTAATTGTTATAATTACATGCATGTTATTATTAAATTATGATATTTGAACATGAAGCCATTGTTTTAGTGACTCTGGCATTTGTCCTGAAGACAATGCGTGACATATTCTGTATTTAATAGAATAGAAATTATTCATAAGTAATATATGATTGTACAACCTAAAAATGAGAAGAGGATTAATATGCTCTAGAAGAGCATAAGTTTATTACGCTCTAGAAGAGCATATATTAAGCTCCGGAAGAGCACAAGTTTTATTGTAG
>JAKUCV010004237.1:22713-182694 GCA_028386065.3 Turnera subulata
ATGCATCGACTAGATGGTCTATTATGTGACGCAAGTTGGCATTGTGCGCACTTGTTCTAATGATTAAGCCACTTGCAAGTGCATATCCCTACTCATGTTATTAGACTATATGTCTAGATAATGCTGGTATGTTTCTTCAATGGAAAATGTATATCATTGGAAATAAACCCAAAGTGATCTGGGCCATATTGACAATTGATTGCAGGATCATTGATGAAATATCGCTGTTTGATAATAGGTATTTTATATGCAGCAACACTTGAGTGCTTCAAGCCAATATGATAAGATCTCCCTATTTAATTGATTAATGGTCACATATTTAGTATCTCTTATCTTCGGACCATCGGTTATATAGTATAAAAATGCTCCACCACAGCATTATTTTGTTGGTCCTTAAAGAATATTGGGAATATATGTTATTGTGTATGTTGGGTATGTTAATTTGATGTTAGCGTTTACCCAACATAAGGGGGAGGAAAGAAGCAGCTGGATCAAGAGATTATTGAAATGGTTTATCAATATCTAGTTTTTCCTCCTCGAATAAATTAGTATGAACCTGAAGTTCAAAAGATGATTCATTTGCAGGAAAATTGATATGCAATTGCCAGACACATTTAAATTAAGTGTGACCATATACCAGCTGCAAATGCTCCTGTTTTGATGTTCCTGAAGAACAATATAAGTATGCAAATGAATCCATATGGATTATACTCGGTTCCAAAAGAAAAGAAATTCTCGATAGAGAAAAAGGAGCAAAAGTGATGAGATGGCCCCAGCGAGAAAATAAGACCTCCAGTAGAGATTTGAATTAAAAGTCCTCCAGAAGAGGTTGATTCTCTGACACAATTGATAAATTTCCAAAAGTAACTCAGGTACCTGAAATAAATGAGCATGATGAGATCTCAATTACAGTGTCAGGAATAAGATGGAACCGATGTGAAATAACCGTCGACGGAATATTTATGTTTAATATAGCGCTAAATGAAATGAGGATCATGAACCTACGAATGTAGGCACAGTATAATTGGCCAAAATATAGAAATACAATTAAGGCTGTATTATTCTATTGGTCATAAAAGGGTATTTGTGCGGAAATAAATAAATAATGAGATGTAAAGCACGGTTTGTGGCACAAAGTTTTTACCCAAACGACCAGGTATTAATTATGAGGAGATATACTCCCCTGTGGTGGATGCAATTATTTTGATATGTCTGGCAGTATATGAAAAGTATTAGAAATGCATCTAGTGAATGCTATTATAGCCTATTATTATGGATCCATAAGTCATGAAGATCCCTTAAGGATCCAAGTTGCCTGAAGCAACTAATTCCCGGGAAAATAACAAAATAGAACTGAATTGATGTTTTCAGTCATTTTTTTTTTAGTATGGATAAATCTATTTATGATTGGCACTCCAGAAGAGGCCTCTAAATACCGTGCTATTAAATTGGTCTTGGAGTATCCTGTCTAAGTGCAATATGTATTGCATGTAACATAAAGCCTGAAGCTTTTGATTTAAGTCGGCATTATATGTATTTGCTCTTATCTTCGGGGAATAACAAATGTGTAATCCAGTAAACCCGAAAGAGAGTAAAGCTAATTTTGCAGATGTAGATCTCTTATTCAGTCCACATAAAGCAGAGACGGACATCAACCACAACTTTACACATGATAATTAAATATCATCGGGACTACAAAAGCAAGATGGCAAGATTGACGCTCCAACGACAAAAAAAATTATGAAGATTATGCTACCAACTCTGTCCAATTTAAGATATGATCAGACAAAATACACGTCACCAGAAGCTGACAAGGACGATCGGCATGCAACGATATCAGGAAATCTATGGAGGCCAAAATGAGGGGGAGTAGAATACGCACTGCACTCTTTTTTCCTTCACCAAGTTTTTATCCCACTGGGTTTTTCTTGGTAAGGTTTTTAATGAGGCAGTATTCCTTAAAGCGTATTCTTCCCAATACACAATGACTTTCAAGGGGGAGTGTTATAAAACGGGTGAATGTCACCTACCCTTTTCTGTCTTTATCTACAATTGTGGCTTTATAAAGGCCATACACACATGTATAACGGTTGGTAAAAAGTGAATGAAAACCAGTGAAGCTTAGCTTCCATTCTCTTCGTCCAGTTTTATTCCCCTCTTCCACTACTCCTTCCTCTCCATTTTCATTGTATTTGATGTGTCAATTACCATTATTTACAACATATGATATATTGTTTGGATAGATTAATATTATAATATCTCTATCTTTTTGGCATTTACCAAGTCCCAGGGTCCCAAATTTGATACTAGAATGGGAAGTACAAGCCAATCAAAATAGTAAACCACAAATTATAAAAAAGATAAAAGCCGGATTCAGGAAAATTATAGAAATTAGCTTAGAATTGACATATGAGGTAAGCCTGCTAAGGATGCTACCATTGCTTGCTGCCCTCTGCAACTGTAGGCCCATTATCTCTTTGTTTTTCCCTTCCCATTATTTTCTGTTTGACGCTGAAACTTGGGCCATTCTTTAAAATTTGCTTATTATGCCCGTGGTCCGGTAAGATTTTCATGACGAGGTATACTTCAGTTACCGGTTAAATATTTAAGATTTTTTTAGCATCTAGTATTCCGAGTTTTGCAATCTGACTAATCCGGATTGAACCTAGGATGCATACGTTAGTATGGTGGGGGAGTCCCAATGTAGAATTTTGTGCATAGACCGAGGGCTAAATATTTACGATTTTCTGATAGTGAGTACCATTGTTACCCCCGTTTATTTATCAGAAAATTTTTTAAAAACAAACAGAACGAGAGAGAGGATAAGATCAAGACTTCCCGGGGTGTACACGAAATCGTGGTGCATTTTTGGACGTGGCATAATCTAGTAACTTATACTTTAAAATAATTGCTATTGATTCTGAGATAACGACATAAAGTTGACTAATGACTCCAAAGAGAGAGAGTAAGATTCATAATACAGGAAAAATATGGATTATATGTTTTCGCCTACAAATGCATACAACAATGTTAGGATTAAGGTGGTTCACGGAACCAGGACAACTGTCAACAGTTACATAGTTGAACAGCAGCCGCTCCAAATTCTAGGCCTCCACGTGGCACTAGATCCTACTAGAATCTAAAAGTCTTTGTCTGACCCAAACGCAAAACCCGACAGTCAAAACCTCTTGTTTATGTCTTTCCTAGCTCTATTCTATCCCCAACCCTGTGCAGAGCATATGTGTCCCAAAATTCAACTAACTGCCTTTTGTGTTTCTTGAATATTTAGGCAGGCTATATTTGGCCTGGATAATTATCAATCAATCAGATAGACACTGCAAAAGAGGAGAGAAAGAATGGGACAGAAGAGTTACTTGGCTTGGAGGAGACAGCAAGAACTTGCAAGTGACTTGTTCGCTTCAGATTTTAAAGACCTGACCAATGCAGCTAAGAAGCTAGCCAATCATGCCGTCAAGCTTGGTGGGTTAGGATTCGGCACCTCGTTTCTTGAATGGCTGGCTGCTGTCGCTGCAATGTATGCGCCCTCTTTAACTTCTATTTTTTTTTTTTATCCCACTACATGCTCTTGTGTGTGTTCTGTTGATTGTCAAATCATCAGTAATTACCTGGAATTAGCTACCCCTGCTTATTAGCATACTTCAAATCCTTGTGTAATTCAGTGGTTTTGTTATCAAGCCTAACCTGCCCTTTTGGCTCTTTGTTCTGCAGTTACTTGCTGATCTTGGATCGAACCAACTGGAAAACCAACATCCTCACAGGACTATTGATCCCATACATTTTCTTCACTCTTCCTTCAATTCTTTTCAGCTTATTGAGGTGGGTATTCATTATCTGGATTGACCATTCACATAACCTCCGAATCCACGATCATTGGTTCTCATAATATTACTTTTTTTTTTTTTCTGATCAGGGGAGAAGTTGGAAAATGGATTGCTATCATTGCTGTTGTATTGCGTCTTTTCTTCCCAAGACGTTTCCCAGGTATGCATAGCAATAGCATAAGGCTTTCTGCTACTGTATGTTAAAATTGTTGGGTACCTATTAGAAAACCAGTTAATTGATTTTGTCCCTCTGATCCTAGATTGGCTTGAACTGCCCGGTGCTTTGATTCTCCTAATAGTGGTGGCCCCTTCTCTGTTTGCAAGTACCTTAAGGAATAGTTGGTTGGGTGTGCTCATATGTCTGATCATCGCTTGTTATTTGCTGCAAGAACACATTCGGGCATCTGGCGGCTTTAGAAACTCCTTCACGAAACCAAATGGTATATCGAACACCATTGGTATAATCCTTCTGTTTGTTTATCCTGCTTGGGCATTGGTACTTGACATCCTTTAAGCTTTGAGTTGAGATTTGTGACATTGTATTCCGGAGATTCTTATGTTCTTTGTGATTGTCTCGTTGCTTCATTATTTTGTCGATTTCTCATATATTCGTTGAAAGTGCTGTTTTTGTTCAAAGTTAAACACTGTCGGTGGTCGTTGCTGTATATAAACAATTTGTTTCCTGAGTGAATCTCGGAGGATTCTTGTCTTCCTTGTTATAAAGAAACCTTTGTAACTTACATTTTTATTTGCTAATGTTATGCGTGGAGTTGATGGATGGTTGTAGTCTGTAGTCAACATCATATTCTTTTCCCTGGGTGAAAAAACTGAGATTCTGTTAATAATTGGGGATGCAGCCACATACTTGCATTAACTCGACCAACTGCTGGTCTTCTTTTTGTTGGTATTATTTTGAGGTTTTAGACCAACACTTCTGGACTAAAAATCAGACTTAATACATTCCAATTTCACGCCTACTGCATCCAGAAATGCAAAACCAATGCGTACTGCATGCATTCCAAAGTTTTACAGTATATCTTTGTATATACTAAGAATTTAGGAGGATTCACAAACTTTTCTGTTTGGTGGTTTTTCAACCAATATCAACAAAGAAACTGAATGAACATATTCAAATTCCAGTTATCAGCTTGCATCTCTAAATACGGCGTTTACTCCTTGAGATAGCTTTCATGCCTTCAAGTTTTTTGCTTCACTGTACAGTTTGTCAATGCAGTCCTACATGCAAATGTTGGCAGAAGGAAAATTAGAATATGATCTAATGGTATCATTTATGCCGTAGATAAGACTTCGTTTATAATTTAGAGTTGCTAGCATTAACATTTGGGAGATATTGGGGTACCTGATAACACTTGAGTAATTAAGGCCTCTTCAACTTAAGTGTCGGAGTGATTATATCCCTCTCCATATCAAAAGGGTGTGGTTCCAAATGGCAGCTTTTAGCATCTCAAATCCCCTAAGCTGTCTAATGTATGCCTGTGTTAGTTAATTAGGAGCCGTAAAGAAGATGCAATGATCAAGGCTCGATAGAGAAGTGTCAAGTGTATATATACTTTGTGCTTCTGAGCAGTGGCATTGAGCTCGTCTAGAATAAATTTCCTGGCTTTAGGATTTTTGCACAAGGATTTGAAATCATCAGTCTCGTTATTCCTTGCTGCCCAATCCTCCAGGGCCTGTTTGTCAGGGACTACTATAGCAACAATGAAGGACTCGAAACTGTTGCCATATACCCAAATCTGTGCACCAAGAAACAAGACACAAAGAATTAGCCTTGGAAATGAGGAAACCTGTATCAAAAGTGATGGGAATAAATCAACAGGGTCATTGGAAGAAAAGATATGATGTTACAGACTATGCATTGGACATACCGATGTTATAAGAGGGCATCTCGAGTACGTGTTCTCAAGATTCTCGACTGCAATGTATTCACCTTGAGATAGCTTAAAGATGTTTTTCTTCCTGTCAATAATTTTCATTGCTCCATTGGGCTGCAATTCTCCAATGTCACCTGCAAGTTTATCAAGACTAAGACTTTAATGTACTAATTTTCAGGGCTTGAGAAGTAAGATCCAAGTCCCAAGATAAGATTGCATCTTGAACATCGATAAACAAGGATATCAAGATTTTGCTGATACCATCTATGAGTTTTCTGTGGCTGGCAAGTACGGTGTCTTGGCAGAGTTTGAAATTACAGGTCAGGGCCAGAAATGGTCTTTTACCTGTATGAAACCAGCCATCAACAAGCCTTTTGGATCTCCTGTAGTTCCACTTGTGTACATTATTGTACAAATATCAGACTTCTGTTTTGGAGATAGTTCACAATCCAAGCTTCCCTGTCAAAGTTCCACGGCATTCTCACAAACTCGGCTTGAATGGTCGGTCAATCAAACATGGATTGACTCTTGAAGCGCAAGTGATCATTTGTGTGGGACGACAGACAAACTAAATTCTTACCAATTGAGAAAATTCCTCCCATGAAAAGCAAGATACTCCTAGTTCTTCAGCTTCCTTCTTTTGTGTGCTCGAAATTTTCCCAAAGCTAACAATAGCTGAATAAGGAGTGTATAGTTCAATTGTTAGCCTCAGTCTCAGACTCCCAACACTTGCAATAAATAGATGAGGAGTCCGTTAACTTACTTTTTAAGTACGCGCAGCACTTTGAGAGGCAAGATAGAATCTGCAGAAACAGTTACCCCTTACGTGAAATAGCTTAAAATTAGAGGAACCTGTCTTCTCCAACACTATAAGGTTCTTATCATAGTCTACAAGTGAATAGTAGAAAAATCTACAGTTTATTTTGTTGGGGAAAACTGCAAAAGATTCGCGAAAAATAAAACAGGACACATGAATTTAACATGGTTTGGCCTTAATCTTGCCTACGTCCACGAACAGATCTTCACTAATATTAAAATATTGGATTAATGTCACATTTCGTCCCTGTGTTGCCTCCTCAAATTGAAATTTGTCCTTGTGTTGAGTTTTGATTGGTTTTGATCCCTTAGTTGGTCAATTTTTTAAGGTTTTAGTCCTTTTTACCGATTTTACCCCTAAATTCAGTACTTTACTGTTCAAACCAGTTTACCCACTCGAAATTCGACCCAACCCGGAACCTTATTAAAAAATCTACAATAAACAAATAACTCTACCTCCCAACATCAAAAATTTTAAAATCATAAAAAAATACAAATTATTTTTTAAAAATTTTTAAAAAATTAAAAAATCATAAATAAAATTATTTTTAAAAAATTTTTAAAAAAATTAATAAATCATAAATCAAATTATTTTAAAATTTTAAAAATTTTAAAATTTAAACATTTCTTCTCCACATGTTTTTTTCTTTTTTCTTTTCATTTTTTAATTTAAAAATTCGCAAATTTAATTTTTTTCTCTACTTTTGTTCTTTTGTTCTTTTTTCTCTCCTTTCTTCTCCACACAAGTCCTCTTATAAAAGTAGTCAAAAAGGCATAGTCGACTTAGAGTGGTAAGCTTTTTCCCTACTTGTCTAGAAAAAATTATATTTTCAAAAAATTTTAAACTAAAAGATAATTTACTTTATGATTTTTATTTTAATAAATATTTTAAAATATTTTTGTACTTTTTTTAATGATTTCCAAAATTTTAATATTTGGAGGTAGAGTTATATATTTATTGGAGATTTTTCAATGGGGTTCCGGGTTGGGTCGGTTAGTTGGGTCGAATTTTGAGTTGGTAAACTGGTTTGAATAGTATAGTCCTGAATTTAGGGGTAAAATCGGTAAAAAGGACTAAAACCCTAAAAAATTGACCAACTGAGGGATCAAAACCAATCAAAACTCAACACAAGGACGAATTTCAATTTGAGGGGGCAACACAGGGACGAAATGTGACATTAATCCTTAAAATATTAGTACATAAAAACCTCCCAAGAAAATACTCATCTCAAGTCATAAGATTTTTTTCTACTCTTTTTTCTACTCTAGCCGCGCACCCACAACTATAGCTAAGATATCTACTACTTGGAGGACACTCCAAGCAAGATTAATTGTGCTACTTTTTCTTCAAGCCAAAGTCTTTCTTGGGCTAAGTCTAATTGCAGCCCAAATCCTAACAATCTCCATCTCGGGCTGAATTAGGCTTGGTGATTTTCACAGCTTTATTTTTCTTCATCCAAATCTGCTTCGGTGTTCTACATGCTAGTGTACGACTATCTTCCCTGCTACTAGCTATCATTGCAAAACCAACTTTTCTCTAGTTGGATGCAACAATGTTCTTCTTTCTGTCTGACTCTACACAAGCCTCAATCTTCGTACTACTCTTCATTGCACTTCCAATTAACCTGTAAAGATTCTTCTCCATCAGTTCCCCCTTCATAATTACCAAGGCCCCTTTGGTAACCTTCAAAGCTCCACCTCGAGAAGAAAAACCACATCCTCTCGAATCAAGTCTACCCAGGGAGATCAAATTTCTTCCAAGCTCCAGCACGTGCCTCACATCTGCAAAAGTCTTCACAAATCCATCTTGCATATTGATCTTCACACTACCAATACTATGAATTTTTAATTCATGATTATCCGCCAATACTACTGCTTTGTAGCTGCTTAACCACTCCTTGTTTGTGCAGATATGAAATGAACAGGCGGAGTCTAAAATCCACCAATCTTCAACAGTGTGCTCACTGTTTCCTTCTTGTACCAGGAAGGCATCACTATTCAAATCATCTTCAACAATCGTAGTCTCACCAGACTTCTTGCAATTTTTCTTCAATTCTTTCATATCCTTCTTCATCTGCTCACAATAAAACTGGATATGACCCTTCGCGTGACAGTAGTAACACTCCTTACCTTTGTAATCTGCACTTCCTCGTGAACCAGATCTAGAATTTCTTCTAAACTTGTTAGACCGTGGCGGGCCCCTGCCACGGTTAACCTCTACTACAACAACAACTTCATCTGCACTGGTACTAGACTGGTTCAATTTGAAATTCTCCATTAGCACTGTTGTCACATCTGCAACTGAAAGAGTCTACTTTCCAACATACAGTGAATTCCTCAATTTGTCATACGAATGCGGAAGGGACATCAACAACATCATGGCCTTATCCTCTTCTTCATACTTCACATCAATACTAGCCAACTCCTTAATCAACGTATTAAATCTATTGATGTGATCAACAACATGACACCTTCGTGCATCTTCAACTGGTACAACTCCTTCTTCATAAACAACCGGTTTGTGGGTGACTTCGACATGTAGATATCTTCTAGTTTCTTCATCAGCTCCACCGAACTTGTCTCGTCCATCACACTCTACTTCACTTCTGATGTAAGAGTTAATCTGATGGTACTGACAGCTCGCTGCTCGAGCTCCTCCCAATCTTCATCCTTTATGTCCTTTGGCTTCTTCTCCTTGCCAAAGAGCGTCTTCATCAACCCTTGTTGCACTAATAGATCTTTAAGGTTGTTTTGCCAGAGACTGAAATCCTTCTTGCCATCAAACTGCTCCACCTCAAACTTTGTGCCTGAAACCGCCATCGTAAACCTTTATCGAACCCGCGCTCCGCTACCAGTTGTTGGGAAAAACTGCAAAAGATTCGCGAAAAATAAAACATGACACAAGAATTTAACGTGGTTCGGCCTTAATCTTGCCTACGTCTACAAACTTCAGATCTTCACTAATATTAAAATATTAGTAAATAAAACTTCTCAAGAAAAAACTCCTCTCAAGTCATAAAACTTTTTTCTACTCTAGCTGCACACCCACAACTACTTTGCAACTCTACAAAAAACTAAACACAAACCTCCTATTTATAATAGCTAAGATAGCTACTACTTGGAGGACACTCCAAGCAAGAATAATTATGCTGCTTTTTCTTCAAGCCAAAGCCTATCTTGGGCCAAGTCTAATTACAGCCCAAATCCCAACATATTTTTTTATATCCATATTTCAAAAGAGGATTGGATTAACCAAAGGCACATTTCCCTCGCCAATATTCCCACCTCAAAGAATAGTGGAAATAGAATCATACAGTTTTACCATATAGCCTGGCTTAGCCTTGCTAACAAATCTGCCATAACCATAAAACTTACTGCAGTAGAAATGAGTACTTACAGTAGGGAGTTTATTCTCTTGGACAAAAGCTACTGAAACTTCAACATGATTGATGATGAACTCTACGGCATTAGCACCTGTGGTCGATTTAACAGCACAAATTTATACAGATTATTTAAAGGGACATTTTAGTCCATATATATGTATATCAGTTTGCCTATTGCTGTGAATACCCGACCCAAAATCACTTGGGCCTATTTACCTATTCCTTTCACCTTCTTCCTCGGGTCAATCCCATAACATTGGAGTCGCCACCCAAATTTTATTAAGGACAAAACTTGGGGAAAACCTTAGTGTGACTCCTTTAGGCTACATGGTCATGGCGAACCAAAGTCATGGGAATGGGGGTTCATCATAGATGGGAAGGTGTTAGGCACCCATCCGTGTTGGGTCGAGACTATGTGCAATTATAAAATGCAAGTGTACCTGGTATGAGTGTGCATGTGTGGAAAAGTAAAGAGAAGGGGATAAGAAGAAAATTTGGCTTACATCCCGTTGTAAGACCGAGAATACCTACGTACCCGAGTGATCGGCGTCAAAGCCACATAGTTCTAAACATGGCACAAATCGGCCACTTACATCACCACAAGCATCAGCATATAATCAGCAAAGAATCAGTCAAAAAGAAGGTTTAGTGTTATCTCTTGTAGCCCTCCTCTAGCTCCTTGCAATGGGTTGAGTTCTACACCCACCTTCTTACCGTTTCTAAACTCTATGGTTGATCCTCTTCTTGACTCCTCCTTGCTAGACTACTGCTAATGCCTCCCACAAAATTCCTCTAGAGTTTCTGCCTAAAGAATGTATTTCTAGGCTTGGAGAAGTAGAGTTTCTCCAAGCACTCAAGGCTTATAGGTGTGTATGTGAGAAAAGTGTGTGATCCCTGAAATGTGTGTGAAGGGTCCTATTTATAGTGCTCTGGGAAGCCTAGGGGTATGGACCTGCTTAATGGTGAAGATTATGCTCGAAAATCTAGTCCAAAACTGTGTAGGATTGAAATTAGAAACAAAATCGGAGATTTGGGCGAATCTGGGAGGACATGACCGCCGCTGCCAGCGGTCATCCACTGCTTGACCGCCAGTGCTGGCGATCTTGAGTGGATACCCGCCAGCACCTGGCGGTCGTCTCAAGATGACCGCCGGTTGCCCTGCGTGTCACCCGTTCTTTCCATTTTAGGACCCCCAATCCCCCTAATTCAGCCCTGATTTGATCCTACCGCGTAATTAACCTCTAATCAACCCAGAATCACTCCATTACTTGATTATCACTCCCTCTAAATCATTCCATAACAGATTAATTACACCTTAATGGGAAGAAAGGAAATATTGGTACCTGTACTCGCCCTCAATTTGGAATTTGGTACCTGTACTGAAAATCCATGATTTTTGGTACCTGTACTACGCAAGATTCATGGTTTTTGGTACTTCCGGCATCAGAAGATAACCAGAGACACGTGTCAACATATGATATGCCCACGTACGGGTCGGATTTTCGGACGGAACCGGGCGAGGCTGGGCAAACCGGGTGTAATGGGACCCACAATCTACATGGACATATCATATGCTGACACGTGTCTCCGGTTATCTTCCGATGCCGGAAGTACCAAAAACCATGAATCTTGTGTAGTACAGGTACCAAAAATCATGGATTTTCAGTACAGGTACCAAATTCCAAATTGAGGACGAGTATAGGTACCAATATTTCCTTTATCCCCACCTTAATGCCTATTTCATACTAAATCATGCCAAAAACAACATTTCTACATAAATGATGATTTAACTCTGATTTTTTACGAAAATCAGAGCTAAAATTAACCAGCAAGAAATGTATTAATGGGCTGAGTAAACCCTAGAGAATCTATTTATTTGGACCCTTAAACCCATTCCTAACTAAAAAATGAATCATCATATAATTGGATTAAAAACAACTAAAAGAGCCCAAGCAATGAAAATGTAAATAAACCTTATTATATGTTTTACCCTAAGATTAAACCATCTCATTAATCCTAAGGTTGGGATGCACAAAGGTTTAGATTACCAAAAATACATTAATTCTGCTAAATTAAATTCTTATCATGCCTTGACTTAAAATCAAATCATCTTATTAACCTCAAGTTAAGCATGTTTGGAATCTAATTTTAGCAAAACATTCGTGGGTCAAATTTGGCTGTTCACAATTGCAAGGCAGAATAAAGGAAGAGAGCATACCAAGAGTTGCATACAAAGGAACATACGTTATGCCCTGGCTATTACAAGCCTGAGAGGAACAAAAATGTTGTCATCAAATGCACCATTAAAAAGAGATAAGTCCTATGTTGACATTGATACTCTTCTAGTATCAAAATAAACAACTCAAATGTCAATGACTTAAGCATATCTATCCCTACTCTTTATCCAAGCGTGTGTGAACAATGTTACAAAATGTGTTGTTATCAGCTGCATGCGTTGGATCTATTTTAGTTGCCAAAAGGAATCAAAGTCACAATAAGGATGTACCTCCATTGTAGTAATCCATTCAGGGCAGTTGGGACCATAAATACCACAACGATCTCCCAAGAAATGTGATCCCATTAGTTCCAAGGTCCTTGGTGTATATGAACTTTCAATATATGATTATAAATGACATCACCAATTCTTTAGAAGTAGCCAACTAAGGACTTACAGGGTTGACTCCGCGGCTCCTCATAGCTGAACCTAATCGAATGGCAAAATCATAAACCTCTTTATAAGTCTGCCAAACATAAGGACCCGCCTGCAAGGGAGTTGAATCACATTCAGCCATTTTCAGGTTTTTCTAATAAATTATTGCTGGGTTTTGTTTGGTTTTTGTGTTTTATATATGTAGTAGCTAGTGGCCCCATTCAATGGCGTGGACATCCACTGAAAACTTGTGTGCATGCTAGTGAACCAACAAAAATGCACTAACACACGTTAACCTAAGGATTATTCATCACTTCCTTCATAATGAACTTGTACTAATTAAGGATAAATGCGGCTAGTCACTTGGAAGATGATACAATTGATTGTAAAGTCTGCTCACAAATAGTCTTTTTACAATGGGAATCTAAGAATAACTGCAACAGACTATCAAAATTCAAATCATTGGAAGAATAATGAGAAATAAACGTTACCTTAGAATAAATTACTTGACGTCGACCAAGCCATTTGTTGTTTGGGTTCTTTAGTGCAGAGTCGCTGCATGGACAAATAAGTTGCAAGGAACATGATTCATATAACAGTGAACACAAATCTTAAGTATGAGTGGTATGGTTTCGTTTTTATTTGGTACGATAATATTTATATAGCATATGCTTTATTGGTTTCAATTAGTAGAAAGAATTGCTAATTCAATTATTAAAGTCATAGATATATAAAATAACATATGATCAAAATTTTTATTAATCGGGTATAAATTCCTCCATAGGTCTCTGATGACTCAATGCAAGCCTAGGGGGGAGATTGTTATGACGGATAAGGGTAATGAGTTCTACCTTCTCCAGTTCACGATTGAACAGGACTATAACCGTGTTCTTTTTGAGGGGTCGTGGATGGTGGCTGATCATGTGCTCATAGTCAGACGGTAGCAGCCTCGGTTCGACCCGAACGTAGCTTTGAATGATAGGGCTATGGTTTGGGTACAGCTTCCCAAACTATATCAGGAATACTATGACGCTTCCATCCTGATGCGGGTTGCTAAGCTAATGGGGAGACCAATTAAGGTTGATGACGTGACCCTTCATTCTACACGTGTGAAGTATGCTCCGGTGTGTGTGGAGGTCGATCTCACCAAGCCTTTATTATCAAAATTCAAGCTGCAGAGAAAGGTATGGAGGATAGTATATGAAGGTTTGAGCATGGTGTGCTTCATGTGTGGGAGGTATGGGCATACTTTGGACTATTGTTAGAACAACCCGGACCCTGGTGTCGAAAAACCACCGGAGGCGGTGCCTGTACTGCATGCGACACCAGTGAATGGGCATTCTGGTGGTTTCGCAGAGAGCCGGCCTGTGTTGGTTCAGAACCACGGGCCTTGGATGATTGCTTCGAAGTAGAGGCGTGGGGAACCCCTCACGGGATCTAGAGTAGGAGCCAGCCAGTTTCCAGTTTTATTGAGGACTTTTTTTTTTTGGCTGGAAGAAACAATAAATGAACACTTACCTAGCGGAAAAATCACATAGGCCGTCAAGGTTGTACCAAACAACACCACCCATTGGCGGCTCATCTCGACCCGTCCTTCCAAAAAGGATTTAGCTAGACTAAGCTGAAAAGGAAGCTGCAGTTGTTCAGTACTAACAATATTTGGAGAGGATATCTGAGATTGAGCAAAAATTATTGCATGTAGAGGAAGTTTGCAGAAGGTCCAATGTGCGTGCTAATGTTGCACAATTTGCTGCTTCTTTTTTTTGGCTGCAATACTTTGCTTATTAACTATATGTTATCGTCTTCTAGCTAGGTCCATAATAGTTTCTTTAAATAAAATGGAATCCAACTAGTTTTGACTACCATCCATTCATTATTGTCAATTGACATGTATTTCTGTGTGTGTCAAAGTTTCCAGCAAAAGGCTAATGAGATGCACAACTTGCTACTGCTAATGATATGGTATAATTTGTTGGGCCAACATAGCCCATGAATGAACTCAGCTTTGGGCTACTCTTTTCTTAATGCACTGGGCCTTACGGACAAAAGTTTGCCTCCATGGACTTCAGATATATAGGTAGCAGGTTTTTGGTGTTTCGGATCGGTGACGTGTACGATCTAACGGTAGTGATGGAAATCCATTTTGCGTCTGCATACCCCAAAGGCCAAACCAACAACCCATCGCCCATCACTGTATTCCTTTTCAAAACCGGGATCTTGAGTAGGAACCAGTCGGTTTCCGGTTTTATTGAGGACTTGTTTGTTTCGGCGAGAAGATTCCCTTAGTCAGTTACGGTCCTGTTGGGATAGCTAGATTTGGCGGGAAAAGCCCGCCCTCCCTCTACCTGCTCCAGTTAGTTACTCTGTTATAAGAGCATAATAGTTACCCCTCCTCCCATAAACTGCTTCCTCAATCTAATTCTCAGATATTAATCAATCAAGAAAACCTTTTCCACACACAAAGAAAATGGTTGGCCTCACCCCGAGCAGGTTCTCAAATATACGTCCTCGCAACCCCAACGTTGTTGTCGACCCCAAACCATGGAAGCTGACATGGTTTATAATCCATCACACCTTCGTTTTCACCCTCTACACCAATATTTTGCTTCTAGTCATCTTCTACAGCAACGTTTAGGAGAACAAGCTTGGCATCTTTGTGTCCGCTACCTTCTTAGGGGTTAAACCCTCCGTAAAGCGGTGGTGTGGGTCTTTAGCGAATCAGGTGACAATATTTTAAAGACCACCTTATCTTTGGCACTAGCTTTCACCGTCAGCGCCACCTTGATGTTTGCAACACCAGAAGACCATCGTATCATCTCTATTGCGGTGTTTTTCATTCACGCGTCAGAGGCAATCTACAACTTGGTGGCCAAACATGATCCCCCTCTCCCCTTCCCTAGCACAACGTACATCTTATACTAAGCTTTTATAATTTATGCTTATAAATATGTAATTCCTTTATTGAAAGAATTGGATTTGATTCCCACAGTGGATTATATCCCTGATATGAACTCCATCCTAATGTCTTCTCCTCTCCTGCTCCTCTTTAAAAAAACCAACAAAGTGGTAGCGAAGCGCTTAATTTGTTCTTGAGGGACTTGAGAGATTAGTGAGGAAATACCAAAACACCTAAATCCTAACCTAAAATATCCGCAGAAAATTACAAATCAAGTTGTCTTCTTATACGAAAATTCACTGGCTCAAACGGTCAACCATGGGTAGTGAAAATGAAGATACATTTACAAGCTGAAGGTTGTGGGAAGTCATTAAAAGAGGATTTGAGCCAGAGTTGCAAGAAAATCAAAACAGTGGCACAAATGAAGTGAAATTCCGCAAGGAGAATGGCATGAAGATGTACAAGGTAATGTCAGTCTTGTTTGCAACAATTCCTGAAATGAGGATACATCTACAAGCTGAAGATTGTGGGAAGCCATTGAAGGAGGATTTAAACTAGAGTTGCAAGAAAATCAAAACAGTAGCACAAATGAAGTCCCACAAGGAGAACAACATGAAGATGTATAAGAAAAGTTGGCTTAAGAGATGTGGGACTACCTAAGATGGAGTCCCATGAAGATGACAAAGCCGAGCATGTTCAAATTCTGAAGCGGAGGGAATTTGAAATTCAACAAATGAAAGCTGTCAGAGAGTATGCATACAGACTTGAAGAGATTGTGAACAAAGAGAAGTGCTTGGTGAAGAAGTGCCTGACAAGAGAATCGTGGAGAAAAATTCTGGTTACCTTGCTAGAAAGGTATGAAGCTAAAATTTTTAGCTAACATGTCGGTTAATGAGGTGGCTCTTTACGAGCTCAAGAACAACGAAGAATGATCAGGCAAGAAAAAAAAAAAAATGGTTGAAGGTGTATTGTTTGCTGCTGCTAGTCTAAGAAGAAAATTTTTCAGAACTCTAGCAAATTTTTTGAAAGTTTCAAGAGGGATTATAATTTATGCTTATAAATATGTGATTCCTTTAATGAAGAAATTAGATTTGATTCCCACAGTTGATTATATTCCTGATATGAACACCATCCCTATATGTCATGTCTTCTCCTCTCCTCCTCCGCTTTAAAAAAAACCAACATGCTGTTTTTGTTCAAAGTTAAACACTGACGGTGGTCGTTGCTGTATATAAACAATTTGTTTCCTGAGTGAATCTTGGAGGATTCTTGTCTTCCTTGTTATAAAGAAACCTTTGTAACTTACATTTTTATTTGCTAATGTTATGCGTGGAGTTGATGGATGGTTGTAGTCTGTAGTCAACATCATATTCTTTTCTCTGGGTGAAAAAACTGAGATTCTGTTAATAATTGGGAATGCAGCCACATACTTGCATTAACTCGACCAACTGCTGGTCTTCTTTTTGTTGGTATTATTTTGAGGTTTTAGACCAACACTTCTGGACTAAAAATCAGACTTAATACATTCCAATTTCACGCCTACTGCATCCAGAAATGCAAAACCAATGCGTACTGCATGCATTCCAAAGTTTTACAGTATATCTTTGTATATACAAAGAATTTAGGAGGATTCACAAACTTTTCTGTTTGGTGGTTTTTCAACCAATATCAACAAAGAAACTGAATGAACATATTCAAATTCCAGTTATCAGCTTGCGTTACTCCATGAGATAGCTTTCATGCCTTCAAGTTTTTTGCTTCACTGTACAGTTTGTCAATGCAGTCCTACACGCAAATGTTGGCAGAAGGAAAATTAGGATATGATCTATTGGTATCATTTATGCCGTAGATAAGACTTCGTTTATAATTTAGAGTTGCTAGTATTGACATTTGGGAAATCTTGGGGTACCTGATAACACTTGAGTAATTGAGGCCTCTTCAACTTAAGTGTCGGGGTGATTAAATCCCTCTCCATATCAAAAGGGTGTGGCTCCAAATGGACAGCTTTTAGCATCTCAAATCCCCGAAGCTGTCAATGTAAACTTGTGTTAGTTAATTAGGAGCCGTAAAGAAGATGCAATTATCAAGGCTCGATAGAGAAGGGTCAAGTGTATATATACTTTGTGCTTCTGTGCAGTGGCATTGAGCTCGTCTAGAATAAATTTCCTGGCTTTAGGATTTTTGCACAAGGATTTGAAATCATCAGTCTCGTTATTCCTTGCTGCCCAATCCTCCAGGGCCTGTTTGTCAGGGACTACTATAGCAACAATGAAGGACTCGAAACTGTTGCCATATACCCAAATCTGTGCACCAAGAAACAAGACACAAAGAATTAGCCTTGGAAATGAGGAAACCTGTATCAAAAGTGATGGGAATAAATCAACAGGGTCATTGGAAGAAAAGATATGATGTTACAGACTATGCATTGGACATACCGATGTTATAAGAGGGCATCTCGAGTACGTGTTCTCAAGATTCTCGACTGCAATGTATTCACCTTGAGATAGCTTAAAGATGTTTTTCTTCCTGTCAATAATTTTCATTGCTCCATTGGCCTGCAATTCTCCAATGTCACCTGCAAGTTTATCAAGATTAAGACTTTAATGCACTAATTTTCAGGGCTTGAGAAGTAAGATCCAAGTCCCAAGATAAGATTACATCTTGACATCCATAAGCAAGGATATCAAGATTTTGCTGATACCATCTATGAGTTTTCTGTGGCCGGCAAGTACGGTGTCTTGGCAGAGTTTGAAATTACAGGTTAGGGGTAAATTGCCAGAAATGGTCTTTTACCTGTATGAAACCAGCCATCAACAAGCACTTCTTTTGTTAAGTCCTCTCGCTTGTAGTAACCAGAGAACAAGGTTTTCCCCCTCAGACAAATCTCTCCACGAGGAGTGTCTGATAGTGCATCATATCCCATCTCTGGCACCGACTCAAGCCTTGCTTCAATGGTTGTCATGGGGACACCAACTGTTCCCAGCATAGGATATACATCTCCAATGGATGTAAAACACCCTCCACAACTTTCAGTAAGACCTGCAACGGGATGACAAAAAAGATAATGGGAAGGAAGGAATCTATTAAAGTGGAGAATTAACTTAAATCATGTGGTGCCTTCCGTCAAAAATATACCCCTTCACTTAAGCACATGATGAGCCCTTCAATAGTCCGGTAAACCTTAGGATATTAATATCCCATGAACATACGCAACTTATTCAAATTTCTAAGTTACAGAGAATAACCTTAGTACGTATTTCAAAGAGTACTAGGAAGATGGAGTCCATTTGACATACCATATCCTTGTGATAAAGTAGAGCAGGAGATGACCCTCAGAAACTCCTCCACATGCCTAGGCAATGGTGCAGCCCCAGATAACAGGATACGAACTTTGCCTCCCAATGCTAGTTTTGTCTACAGGAAGAGAATCATATTAGATATAGGAGGCAGAAACTCTGGAGCAGCAACAAAGGCAATAATAGCCAACCTTTTCAAAGACAAGCCTGTCCATGAGGGGTGCTGCCTTTTCTTGTGGCAATCCTTTCTCTAGATTTCTCAATTTGCTGTGAGAAATTACTAAATCAGAATCACCTCCCAGTTGACCAAGGACAATAACGCAGCCCTTAAGAGTACCATTATTCTTGGTCAAAAAAGAAAAAAAAAAGAAAACGACTTACTAGTTATACGCAAAATCAAATAATGTCTTCTTTATTGCACCCTCAGAGGAGATCTTACTCAAAGTGCCTTCAAGAAAAAACTTCCAGAGTCAAATTGCGAGAGAAGCAAATCAGCTATTAGATGATCCAGTTTATAGAATTTTGTGCTTATATGGAATGTACCATTGTATATTCTGTCATAAACTCTTGGAACCCCACAAAATATGCTTGGCTTGAGCTCCTGAATGTCCTCCATTAAGTATCTTAGATCCTATGAGTAAAATTCAAGAAAAATGTTTTATATGGTTATTGAATACAAAGATTTCACGAGTAAAACATACTGCAAAACATAAATTAGCAGGAATCATCGCAAAATTTAGTTCTTGTTCTTACCCCTCGCCAATATCCTATAGAGGCACCTTTGTAGATACAATATGTTTCCATAATCTGATCATATACATGGGCCAGGGGCAGGAAAGAGAACATTGAATCCTCTTCGTTAGCCTGTAATGCAGAAAACTCTCATTAAGGACGTGATTTAAAGCGGAGGAAAACTGATTCTATCAAAATGCAGTATCCAGTCCATACATTAACAGGATATCACAATTTGCACTGATACACACAGAAAACGAAGAAAAAAAAGAAAGAAAGAAGGTTGGTTTCAAATGGTGGTTTACCACTCTGTCTGTGAGAGAAAGTATGTGGTCTACAGACACTACTTCTGCCATGAAAGCTTCGTTGGTTAGAATAACGCCTTTTGGATCCCCTGTAGTTCCACTTGTGTACATTATTGTACAAATATCAGACTTCTGCTTTGGAGGTAGTTCACAATCCAAGCTTCCCTGTCAAAATTCCACTAGGCATTCTCACAAACTCGGCTTGAATGGTCGGTCAATCAAACATCAAGGATTGACTCTTAAAGTGCAAGTGACCGTTTGTGTGGGACGGCAGACAAACTAAATTCCTACCAATTGAGAAAATTCCTCCCATGAAAAGCAAGATACTCCTAGTTCTTCAGCTTCCTTCTTTTGTGTGCTCGAAATTTTCCCAAAGCTAACAATAGCTGAATAAGGAGTGTATAGTTCAATTGTTAGCCTCAGTCTCAGACTCCCAACACTTGCAATAAATAGATGAGGAGTCCGTTAACTTACTTTTTAAGTACGCGCAGCACTTTGAGAGGCAAGATAGAATCTGCACAAATAGTTACCCTTACGTGAAATAGCTTAAAATTAGAGGAACCTGTCTTCTCCAGCACTAAAAGGTTCTTATCATAGTCTACAAGTGTTAGCAGAAATCTGCAGTTTATTTTTTTGTATCCATATTTCAAATGCGGATTGGATTAACCGAAGGCACATTTCCCTCTCCAATATTCCCACCTCAAAGAAGAGTGGAGACAGAATCATACAGTTTTACCATTTATCCTGGCTTAGCCTTGCTAATGAAACTGCCATAACCATAAAACTTATTGCAGTAGAAATGAGTACTTACAGCAGGGAGTTTATTCTCCTGGACAAAAGCTACTGAAACTTCAGCATGATTGATGATGAACTCCACGGCATTAGCACCTGTGGTGGATTTAATCGCACAAATTTACACTGATTATTGAAAGGGACATTCTGGTCTCTATATATAAATATCAGTTTGCTTATTGCAAGGCAGAATAAAGGAAGAGAGCATACCAAGAGTGTCATACAAAGGAACATACGTTATGCCCTGGTTGTTACAAGCCTGAGAGGAACAAAAATGTTGTCATCAAATGCACCATTAAAAAGAGATAAGTCCTTTGTTGACATTGATACTCTTCTAGTATCAAATAAACAACTCAAATGTCAATGACTTAAGCATATCTATCCCTACTCTTGATCCAAGCGTGTGTGAACAATGTTACAAAATGTTGTTATCAGCTGCATGCGTCGGATCTATTTTAGTTGCCAAAAGGAATCAAGTACAATAAGGATGTACCTCCATTGCAGTAATCCATTCAGGGCAGTTGGGACCATAAATACCACAACGATCTCCCTAGAAATGTGAACCCATTAGTTCCAAGCTCCTTGGTGTATATGAACTTTCAATATATGATTATAAATGACATCACCAATTCTTTAGAAGTAGACAACTAAGGACTTACAGGGTTGACTCCGCGGCTCCTCATAGCTGAACCTAATCGAATGGCAGAATCATAAACCTCTTTATAAGTCTGCCATACATAAGGACCCGCCTGCAAGGGAGTTGAATCATATTCAGCCATTTTCAGGTTTTTCTGATAAAATTATTGCTGGGTTTTGTATGGTTTTGTATTTTATATGTAGCAGTGACTGGCGTGGACATCCACTCAAAACTTGTGTGCATGCTAGTTAACCAGCGGGAACACACATTGAACTGAAGATGGTTCATCACTTCCTTCATAATGGACTAATACCAATTAAGGATAAATTTGGCTAGACACTTGGAAGATGATAAAATTGATTGTAAAGTCTGCTCATAAATAGTCTTTTTACAATGGGAATTTAAGAATAAATGCAACAGACTAGTATTAAAATTCAAATCATTGGAAGAATAATGAGAAATAAACGTTACCTTAGAATCAATTACTTGACGTCGACCAAGCATTTTGTTGTTTGGGTTCTTTAGTGCAGAGTCGCTGCATGGACAAATAAGTTGCAAGGAACATGATTCATATAGCAGTGAACACAAATCTTAAGTATGAGTGGTATGGTTTCGTTTTTATTTGGTACGATAATCTATATATAACATATGCTTTATTGGCTTCAATTAGTTGAAGGAATTGGTAATTCAATTATTAAACTCATAGATATATAAAATAATATATGATCGAAATTTTTATTAATTGGTGCCTATAAGCTATGTTGGTAAGAGCGTTGACGACAATTATTAAATGGTTCGGGTTGTATGTGAGGAATCGAAACCCGTTTATTTGTTCAACCCGATTTAAAAAAATTGACCCGTGAACACGAATTACTAGCCTAGTTTCAATTTAGTAGAAGAAATTGCTAATTCAATCAATCAACTCATACTATATCCAAATAGTATAAGATAATAATTGGTGCCTATAAGCTCTAACGGTTAGAGCGTCGCAATATTTTTAATTCCCAATGCTTTCACATCATAATTTTATTCTCCAATTACTCATTTTAGGATAGAAAAACGTTAATAATCGGCTGATCAGACAATTTAAGCTACAAACTTGTTCACAACAAGTATCTGCTAAACTGAAAACATCCCTATTCTTCTACCTATCCACATCAATCTACAGACAAAAAGGATACGGATGAGCAGAAAAAAAAGAAGAAGATACGTTAACTAAATGATCAGCAACAGAGACAAAACAGATAAACATTTGTAAGTGTACCTGAGGAACTGCCAGGGAGACTCCAGTCCTGCCGGCAAATCCATGAGGCCATCTTTGGCATAAATGCACCTGAACACCGGCCCCGCAGATGGCTTTCCTTCACTTGCAGACCTGGATTCCTCAACCTTCACTATGTAATCCATCCCCATTGGTGATTTCTGACCCAAAAATCAAATCCAAGTACTGGGTTTCGTTTCAAGAGCTATAGACCAACACAAGATAATGTGACTCAAGCTTTAGCTAGAACTATAGTACTAAACAAATATTGGACAGTAGCTAGCTAGATGATGATGGGATGTCTCATTGATGTCGTTGAGATATATAACATGTGATGTTAGGCTTGAGAACAAAAATGTGCTTGCGTTTTGTAAGAGAAGTGAGAGATGTATGGGGTGGTGGTGTTGGTGGTGGTACTTACTGCTAGACCACTGGTATAGTAGTAGTAGTAGCTAGAGTTGGTTGAGCTGCTGCAATAAATTCTTGCATTACTGTGGGGGCAAGACATCTGAGCAATTTTTATTAGCGGCGTTTATGAGCCTTTGAAGTTCGAAGTATTCTAAGTCCACGCAGGCAAGTGTACATGCAACCTTATTTATGGTGGTAGACGATGGTTTGGTGTGAATATATTACATATGCCCCTTAAATTTATGTTATCCACCTTTGTTAAAGAAAATAAAAAAGACTCTTAGAGTATATCTCCCATGTCTGCTTCGAATTGGAAATGTTGTTAGCCGGCAAGGACTTTTGTTGGTCTTATTAGTTGACCTCTTGAGAGGCCATTTTGCTAGGTTAATAATGAGTGCACATATCATATTAGTGGTATCTGCTTAGTAGGCTTTTGATTTCGGACCACCAAACTTTACTTGAAAATCCCTATTTCGTGAGCCAGTAATAAAACGCCGTTCGGTTGGTTGGGAAAATAATGAAAAGGATAAGAAAGTATAGACATCATAGTCGAACTGTAACCAAAAAAAAAAGAGAAGAAAATGGACTTCGGAGTCGTTCTGATGATCCATATCATCAAAATAATTAATACTTTGGAAATTCTATCATGGGTTATTTCAATTGACACTTAAATTTTATTTATTTTTTGGTTATAATGCGAATAAGATTGTACATTATACAACTGTGACTCTTGATTTAAGGTCTTGATGCTTAGTTCACAAAAAGAGAGAGAAAAAAAAAAGATGTGGATGCTTTCTTCCTGCTTTGATATCTTGATGATCACCAATACATTCACGAGAAAGTAAAAGGATTTGCTCTCTCGCACTTGAAGTTGGAATTTTTTTTTGGATCCAAAATTTGAAGTTGAATGAAAGCACGATTTGCTCTCTGGTGGGCCTTAAGTCGGGTTTCACCAGCATATACACCTTTAGGCCCAATGCCTATCCTGAATTGACTTTCCTAACGCCTAACATTTCTAATCTCGATGGAGCCCAGATACAGGCCTGTTTTTAGCACAGAAATCAAACATGGGCCCCTCAGACCGTACATGTTTAGATTAGGCTTCCACTCCAGCTTCTTTTGTCCTTAATCCAGAATAATGATCTTTCAAGTTTTTCTTTTACAAAAATTAAGAAAAAAATTTCAATTATTTGATACGGAATAAAATTGAAAAAATAAGCACTCAATTTTTCCTAAACTTTTAATTTCATTCTTAACTTCCGTCAGAAATAATTGATTTACTTAAAGGTCAATGTTTGATAGAACGGAGCGGGAATAGCTGCATATTTTCCTCTGATTTTCCGATATATGTGCATTGCTGAAAAAATACTATATTCTGAATTTCTATATAAAAAAATATTGCATGACAAATATTATAAACAATAAATAATACAGTGATTTTAAAGTTCTAAAAATCCAGCGCCGAAAATTAGAGTAGTATCACAATAATGAGTAATTTGCTTGCTAGGTGTGATGTATTGTACAGCTAGTAGCAGTTTTTTCATAGGTCATCCTCGGAAAAAGAAAGGAGGTGGACGTGTGTCAGGCCTGAAGATCATGCATCTTCTGGGCAAGACTTGAATAGAACAGACACTGCTTTACTAGTACCAAGGGAAGGGGGTTTAGAGATTTGGAAGATTTTGACTTTTGCTGACCTGTGCCCCTGAAACCCCTCCAACAAAGCCAGGGCTGAGGAGATCTTAGGCTTCTGCGCAATTCTAAACTACTACTACTAACTACCAACCCTTGGAAAAGGTAAAAAGAGTAGTCTAGTTTTGGACCATTTCTCTGATCTGGCTTATGGCCGTACTTATGGTTTTCTTTTGTCAGTCCTTGCTTTAAATTTGCAGCAGGCCCCTCTAAGCATGTGCATTTCCATCTCCTTTTTAATCTTTGTTGAGTTTTTTTTTTCACAACAAGCACAGGGACCTTTTCATGCCCAATAACTAATATTCGAGCCTAATTTTTAATACACGTGTTTTACTATATCTATTCAGTGACAAAATAGAACAATCTGTGCTTAGATTATCAGGCTGAGGAGGACAGAGCATATACAAATTAAGAGAGTGAATTCTCCTCTTTATTTAAATAAATCCAGAAGAAAGAATGTATTTCCTTCCAGTCTCCTCCACCACTAACAACATGAAGAACGTTTTCTTTCCAATATTTAGTGGGCTACAATGCGATTTCAGAAGGCAGGTAAGTCAAAAGCACTCAAATTCACACAACTATTTGGAATAACATGTAAGATTCAAAGACCGCGGATTCTGAGAATGGAAAAATCCTTGTACCCTCCCTGGGCCACCACATAAAAGCATAAAACACTTGAACCAAAATCCAACAACAAATCTTGGTGTGGATTTTGACACAAAATCTAGCACACCCCAGCTAAACCACCAAGTCAGCAAGCAAATATACACATCCCAACAAAAACGTCAATAAACATTCAGTTTGCCAAAATTACTGAAAAAAAAAAAAAAAACAAACACGCAAACACCAAATGTTGTCATGTAACTAAACCACTACTAAAGCCATTCACACCAAAGTCTAGATCACACAAACTGGTATATTCAATGAATGTTTGACGTGCCCTCCAACTATACAGACTACTATTTCGACAAAAGAAAAAACTACACAGAACTACTAGACTACTATCCCTCCTCCCCCCAACGACGTATCATTTCATAGTCAACCCATAGCATTAAACCCCCCAAACCCCACAAAACCAAACCAAACTAAGTCTACCAACACACACAACACACACAAAACCAAAATACTACTCCCCTAGCCATTGAATGTGATCGAAACCATGACTCCTGTCCCTTCTCCCGCCCCTTCACCGCTCCCTCTCCGCCGCCACCACCACCACCATCTCCACCGCCAGTGGGACCCATCACCTACAAGCACCTTGACCACAGCATCCACTCATTTACCACTACCACCACCACCACAACCAGCAGCGGCCAACTCCAATAACAATAAGCAGCTTCCAAGCGTTGACTTCAGCCCGCCATTGATAGCCATGGTGGCGGTGGTAGCCACCGCATTCCTACTGATCACATACTCCCGGCTGATCTCCCGTTCCCTACTCCGCATCCTCCGTCGCTGGCGCAGGTGGCGCCGTCGCCGCCGCCTCCGCCACTACCTCTCCTCCCCATCCCACTCCCTCGACTCCCCTCCACCTCCCTTCGACTCCCCTGAAGGGTTCCACGTCTACTCCCCTTACGGTCTCGACGACTCCGTCATCAAAACCATCCCTCTCTCCCTCTACACCACCAAAACGAACAGCTTCCACAAGCAAAACGACACCATCAGAATAACCACCCGAGACTGCGCCGTTTGCTTGCTTGAGTTCGAAGACAACGACTACGTAAGGACCCTCCCCGTCTGCTCCCACTCCTTCCACGTGGACTGCATCGACATCTGGCTCCGTTCCCATGCCAACTGCCCGTTATGCCGGGCGGGAATATTCCGTCAGGAGTCTCCGTTTATCCCTGTCATGGCCGCCAGAATCCGCCCCAGCCTCGACGACGATACGATCCTCAACAGTATCACTCTCGAACAACCCATGCTTCTAAGCCCGCCACGTGTATACGCAGCAGAGTCTTGCGCGTCGACGACGACGGAGATCACGCCGTGCATTGAAGAGCCGACGCCGAGGAGGCACAGCAGTAACTTTGGCGGTAATATCAGTTACGGGAATATATCGGAGGATAGGTTTAACAGCATTGGGCCGCGGGATATATTGTTGAAGAGGTCTTACTCGTTCGGTTTCGAAAGGAGTCTGGCGGCGTCGGAGAGGATGCTGGTGACGGAGCCGGCGACGGCATCGCCGTGGCGGTACAGGAGAGGAGTGGGAGGAGGAGGAGGGGGAGGGAGTAGTTTCTGGAGCAGGCGGCCGTCGCCGTTTGGGTCATTGTCGAAGGCTAGGGTTTTCTCGTTCAGATATTACAAGGGGATGAAGTCGCCGTTCTTCAGGAGGAGGGGAGGGTTCTTCCCGCTGTCGGAGAGGTTCTCTGCGGTGGGTGGCGGAGGAGGAGGGAGTTCGTCGAGGAGGAGCAGGTCGCTGGCGAGCCCGATGTTCTTGCGGTCGTCGGTGATTGGGTCGAGCGCGATGGCGTTCTCGTCGAGCAGGTTGCGGTGTGGGGATCCAGAGGCACTGTTGTCACCGGAGAGGTTCAACAGGAGGTAACAACAACGGAGGAGGAGGCAGACACGTGGAGGGTCAAGATTGAAACGAGGGAGTGATCGTCGATCGGGATGGGGTCAAGGAAATTGTACGGGTAATTAAATGGAGGAGAGAGAGAGAGGGTATAGAGGTATTGAGAGGGTAGAGGAGGAGTTAATGAGGTTCTGGCAAATTGTGATGGGTCATTAATGGGGGAGTGGGGAGGGCATTTAATGAAAAAAATTGACGAGAGAGAGAGGAGAAAGAAAAAGAAAAAGAAAAGAGAACGAATTTCTTTGTTTAAGCTAGTGGGTAATGAAGTGTCTCTTTCTCTCTCTCTCCCTCACTCATTCCCTTGTTCATTTCATTGATGAGCTCATAAATGAGATGGCCGTGGGGTTGGGGGTGGGGGTGGTGGTGGTGGGTTTTTGTTTGTTAGGGAGGGAAAATGGGTTTGCTTTTGGTATTGAGAATTTGGGATTGCTTTGGTTTTTAAAGGTTTTGCAATGGAGGAGTTTGATGCCTTCGGTTTGGTCAATTCTTGATGTACTAACAACTACTAGCCTACTACCCTCGCTGTTGTTTTTGTTTTAAAATCCACCGACATCTGGCAGAGAGGAACCCATGTGGAAAAGGAAGAATAAAAAGCACCAAAATGGCGTTGATAAATATAGCTTGCCTTGCCTTGCCTATAAGATTGTCTTGTTGGCACGTGGGTGGGTGAAGTGGCTGCAACATAGTATAAAACGGCTTTAAAACGGTTAAACCCCCCAAAATCCTTGGCAACAAAAACTACTTTTTGTGTCTTCCAGGGTTTTAGGTTTCAATTGGAGCCCAAATCCGGATCTGTTCTATCAAAAGTCAAAGGGACCATGTTTCCGGGGATGTTTATGCAAAAGCCAGACAAGCAAGAGGCGATTAAGAAGCTGAAGACTCACGTGGCCATGTTCAGTGCCTGGGTCTTCGCGGTACGCCTCACTCCTTACATTCTCCACTACTTTTCCGACGAGAAGGACGAGCTCAACCTCTTCTAGGGTGCCCCTTCCTTTCTCATGGTAATTTGTTGTTCAAGTTTCTTTCTTGTTTGAAAATTTTTGTTCATTGGACCCTTTTTGGAAATGGGTTTTTTTATGTGCCTTTTTTATGACTTTGCCTATTTTTTGGAGTTCGGTTGTAATTGCTATTCAAAACCCGTTGATGGGTTGTTCTGTTCTGTGCAATTTAGGGGTGTGCTGCTGGTAGTAATTGGTTAGTGTTATTTCAATGTTCAAAGTTGGCTGCTCTGATTTTTGAGGGCGAGAATGTAGTGACATGTTGCAGTCGGACAAGCGTATTTCGCTTAAGTGGATGCATAAGTTAGGCTTTTATAGTTAAAGGATATGTTGAACAAATGAAAATTGGTGAGTTTGGAGTGCCTGAACAGTATGGCTAACTGGGTAACGAAGAAAATGTTTTCCTGTATGAGAACAAGGCTTAGCTAGGCTTATGGGGGAGGAGGGCGTGATGAATTAAGCTAAGAAAGGAATAGGATCTTTGCTCTCTTGTTTCTTGCAGAATGTAGTTCTAAAAAGCATGTAATCCTGATAGAGGAAAGCTTATCACCCTTGCAGAATGAGATTAAGGAAAAACTCCAGTTTAGGTTTTGTGAATGAAAGGAGTTTGAACATGGGTAGATATCTTCTCTCTCTGCTGAATTATACTAGGTGGATGTGCCATTCTTTTTGTGGCTCGATAGAGCATATTGGGAGAAAAAAACTCCAAATGTGTCTCCTTTTCCCTTTGGTAGATTTTGTTCTGATCTTTGTTCCTGAATATTGGAGAGTGACAGTGTTGTAACTTGAGATTATGGACTCACATGGGCAACGGCTTCATTTGCTACTCAGGTTTTCGCCCTCTCCCTGTTTCTCCCATCAGCCTATGGTGATGGTAAATGTTTTTTAAGCTGGTTCAGTAGGTGGTATTACTTGACAAATATGATGAAATATAATCAGACTGAGGTATAGTATATTAGGTGTCTACAATGAATCAGTGTGCACCTTACCTAATGTTGAGTTCATTAGGCTATTTGCAATTTTGTAGAAAGTGCGACCAAGCAGCATATAGCATGTGCAAACTTCTTTTCAAGTAGACATTTGATGAGAATCAAGAATTTTCTGGGTTGCATTCAATCTTTATTGTGCTGCTGTTTACAATTTTCGTCCTGTTTGCTCCTTCCTCTCTAGTTCCTTTCTTTCAGATTATTTGTTTAGTTATTTAGCTCTAACAATGTCTTTATAATTTCCCTAAAAAAAAAAAACAATGTCTTTATAATCAGTGTTCCATTCACCACTATCATTCAGAAACCACCTCGCCACATTTCAACTGCAACCATTTCTTTCTACCACTGGTATCCTGTAATCACAGTTCCTCTACTCTCCTACTATCACCACTGTAGAGAATGTCAATATCGTAGATCATTGTCTTATATCTCCATTTCCTACAGGTAATTGTCAGTAACTGAATGAGTAATGGTACTTGCTCTGTCTCAACTAGTTGAATTGTAATGTTACTTTTGTTCTGCCTTTAATTTGCTGTTGTTATGCCATTCCCAGTCCACTTTCTAGTGTCAACTTTTACTTTTAAAAAGGCAATTTGTCTTGTTTATTGTTGGGAATGTTAAAGAACTAGTATCAATCTGGACCCTTATTTGAATTATTGTAAGTTTTAACAGTGACACGAACTAATTCCGCTTTCATTGCTGCTGCAGTGTCCAAGAAGGCCAGGATTGTTGTTGGCATGGAAGAGAGTTTCTTTGCCTTTAACTTCATCTGGATGCATTTATTGCTATTGCATTGCTTCCAAGACATCACCTCAAGATGTTCAAAAAAAAAAAAAACATTCAATACCTCCACGTATATACGGCTCGTTCTTAGGATAATATTTCATGTAATGTATTTGTCTTACAATGCTTTACTTTTTTGTCAAAGTATGGCAGATTTAAGGATTTGCCCTACTTGAGAATTTTGCCATAAGCATTGAATGGAGAAGCATCAAGCCTTAACTACGAACTCATGCAATTCTATAGCCTCTATCCCTCGGATTTTACGTGGGAGATGCAAGTAGCAGTATTATAATTGTATTCCAGTTTCAGACTTTCAGTTGCAATTTTTCTATGAAGAGAAACTTCATGATGTCCCTCTAATGGAGGAAAGTATATAAAAAAGACATGACAGGTGGCATTTCCTTAACCCTCCCTTTTATGCACTGGCTGGCCTTGCACTTATTGGTCTTCATCGTCATCTACGCATTATTATGGCCAAGTTTTATAAGTTTGAGAAATCTCGTCCGCTTGAAAATTAGTGGAAAGCGAGTGTCTTTGGTAAAGTGACCTCCTTCCTGGCCCATCTCTACAAGATGCTGCCATTTTTCTCACCAACCGTAAACAACAACAGAAAGTGGTTTATTCCCCACGCAACATCATCGGCTCATAATTTCTACGAAATACAGATATTTCTGTACAGTTACAAGGAAAATTGGACCATGATGGAGTCATGTCTGGACCAAAACGCCAATTCAACTACTATAACATCAAGAAAAGAAGTTAATAGATTTCATTCCTATCAAACAAGAAAAACTTATAGCGAATTAACTTTCGTCTTGATTCTTAAATTTTTTTATGGAAGTACGTGAGTGGACTGTGGAGGTTTAATGAGACAGGTTTTGATAACGCACGAAGGTTAGGCCGTAGTATTTATTAACCAGTCTACGTTTCTATTCGTGTTCTTTGGGAATCTGTACAAATTCAAGAGCTAATGACTCTTGAAATGCAAATTTAAAATGCTTTTAAGGTGTACTGGGAAACGGTAGGAATCTACAAGCGGGGATACTTCTCACTGTACCTGCTTGTGCTATAGTAACAATTTTGTTCCAATAAACTTTGAGCACTGACAACGTGCCACCCACAGGCAAAGAAGAAAACCAAGTGTCAAATCCTACATAATTAAAGGAACAAGACATTATTATTACTCCTCACCCAAACCAACAAATCTGCCCCAAGTCCTTGGTCTTTACTACCCCATTTGAAAACTTGCTGCTTAATTAGCTCCAAGATTCTGTCTGCATTTGCTTCTGCAACTGCAGCAGCTTCTTTCATCTGTCTTCTCTTTCTTTGCCAATTCCATATTCAGTGCATCATTTCCATAGCAAAGCAACAGAGAGGAAACCAAGAATGTTATTCAAAGTTTAGAGACCATAAATCATTTATGCTTTATTATAGATTAGTATACAGACCACTATCCTGATCAAAAAGTTAATACAGAGAGCACTCCGGCCGATTTAGATGACAGTTTTGTTGGACTGGAGGAAGTTATGGTTGGGAATTGAAAAGTTTTTAAGATGTTCCTTGGAAAGGAGCCAATCCAAGAAGCATTATTAGAGGAAGGAGATCCCCATGCAACAAGGTCATGGATGATGTAGTGCCTGGTTCGGTGGGGACAAGTGCCGGCTTCTCATTGAGATTGGGCCAGACCATCTTCTCTTGTGCTTCTCTTCTCTTCATGTCTTTAGGTGTTGAATTCTACAGCTACACTTCTTTCTGGTAATTCCTGATGTGCATGTGTTGTTTTCCCTGCTGTTTTTCTATTGTAATATAAATTTTGCATTTCTGATTCCATAATTGGAGTCATAGATTGCTACCCTTATTGTAAGCAAACATTTTGAGAGTATGATTTGCTGTACTCTTGATCGGATTAATTTTTTGTTTTCTTCTTTTGTCGGGGAGATAATAAACTTGACTACTTGAGCTTCTGCTGGCACTACTTGGCAGAGCCGGTTGCAACTCTCTAGAAACAATTGTGGGGAATTTTGACTTCTAATATTTCCTGAATATTCTATTTGAGCTCTAATTTGTCTGCGTAAGAAGCCAAATTATTCTGCAGGTAATAGCTTCTTAGGATAGGTAATTCGTTATCACAGATTGAGAATAGAGAATACTTGCTTTGCTGATTGATCACAATTTTGCTAATTAGCAAGTTTGGATACAACCACACGGAAGTTTCTTGGCACTGCCTGATTCTAAAGACCATCAAAGCTTGGTTTTAACATGATTAATAGCTTTCAAAAGTCCATATAAGTATTTAATTCACTGGTTAACTTAACCAATTCTAGGTTGTGTCTTCTACAGCTCCATCAATTTTGTGTATTTTTCCCAGCTTTGCCAGCACTATTCACTGAAAGTAAACCTGTTCTGCTGAATATTTACTTCGATTTTGATTGTTCTCACGTTTGGGAAACTTTGCTAATGCAGCCCTGCATACTTGACTATATCCTGTTAGAGTGAATTACAATCAGAAATTTTTGTTATCTTCATCCTCCTTTCACTACTCAATTGTTTGGCCATGACACCGGAAAAATGATAAATGATAGTTGCTTTAAATCACTTATGATGTGATATTCTTACTCTTCCACAACTCATGCATCCTCTTCAGCTTCTTGGTTACAATCATGGGTTTGGCTATTCCGTGGAGCTTCACATTGGCACTAGTTGATGGATACTCTGTTCTGGTCAAATGCCCTGTCCGAAAACGAGGATTACTTCTGATTATTGTCCTTGGAGATTGGGTATGCACTTTCATAATGTATATCTGAACAAGTGATTCATTACATTGGCTGCCTTTCTGTGACAAATTCATCTTATTTCATGACAGGCCTTGTCAACTCTCACGCTAGCTGCAGCAAGCTCGACTGCTAGTGTTGTGGATCTCCTTCTCCACAATGACGGGTCCTTCTGTCCTCCAAAGTTTTGTAGCAGATATCAAGTATCTGCTGCTATGGCTTTCTTGTCTTGGTTTTTGTCAATGGCATCATGCCTTTTCAATCTTTGGTTACTTCCATCATTGTGACCCTCAATTTTGGGACTTTGTGATATTCCCATTGAGGAAATTTTGTGGTTAGTGTAAAATGTATAATAATATTCAGGTTTAGCCAATGAGGGAGGATCTGAAAACACAACTGTAAATATCATAAGCTGTACTAATTTTGTGCCAGTACCATGATAAAACATGTGTATAACAAGACAAGGTGCATCTTGCATTTGCTAATTGTTCTTGGTGCATGTTACCCTGCAACTTCTTTGAACACAAACCAAACCAGTTGTTGCTGCACTAATGCATTGTTTGGTATCAATTTGGAATTGGAATTGAATTCAAATCACTATAAATTTAGAATTAGAATTCATTATGAAATCAATTTCCCTGTTTGGTATACTTTTTAATAATGAGGAAATGAATTCAATTCTAATGTTTGGTATAAATCAAATTATCAATCAAATTGTTAAAATTACCTAAGTTGTCCTTTTACTAAAAAACCTAAAATAAGAGTATAGGGTTATTTTTGTCATTTAGACATACCAATACTTATCCAATGGAATTGAATTCCAAATCTCATAGGTTTTGCTTGGATTTGAAATATTACCAAAATATTGCTCCAAAAATAAAAAATAGAATTCAATTCCTATTTTAAGTGAAGTAGAATTATACCAAACTAAGGAATTGATTTCAATTCTTGGAATTGAAATCAATTCCACGATACCAAACGGAGGGTAAGGATTCTTTTACGAGCTTATAAAAAAGGTCTTGCTTTGATAGCTTGAATTTGAAATAAAGTCCTAGAAGATTACTTAAGGTGAATGAAATGGCAAATTTTCCAGAATGATAATTCCACTGAGGTACTCGATTTAATTGGCAGATGCTGACAGCAAAAAGGACACGGATTCAAGGTTTTCATAAGGATTCTCCGCGTAATCTCTGTTGTCTAGGAGTAAATGATTATTTTGCTATCATCATAATGAGTAGAAGGAAAAAAAATCACAAGGAGAAACTGAAGATTCCCAAGCACTTGGCATCAAGTCCGTTTACGGCAGAAGAGCAGCCACAACAAGCATAAAACCACCAAGGGAGCTGCATCAATGAACTTCTATTTATGTCTATAAAGCAAAAGAAACTTATGTGCATAAAGAGGAGGTGGAGAGTTTAGCCCCTTGAAGTGATTGGTGGCTAAGGTGATTAGATATAAGGAGAAGGTTAAAAAGGAACAGTTTGCACTTTTGGAATATGGAGATGGAGGTGAAAGATGTACTTAAGGGAGGAAACTTAGTGGAAAAATGCTGGAAGAATCGAAGAAGATACGGAACATAGCCGGGCCTTCTATGTTTAACAAACTTCTGTATTTGTGTCTGTCATTTGGTTGAGTTGGAGCTTGCTGCTGTTCGTCATGTTCATGATGTTATTGAAGCCTCGGTGTTATGTGTCGTCATGGTTTGTACAGTACTTGCTGTTAGTAGATTCTTATTTTTTTGGTCAAATGACAGTGTAGTTAATTCTCCGATAACTAATACTAGTGGTTTCCTTGTCATAAACTTGAACGTTATGTGATGAACTTCTTATTAGTTGGGAGTGGGAAGCGCTTTAGAGAAATTATGCAGTCGGGCTGTTAGTGCTGGACAAGAAAATATGCTTCAACTCTATTTTCAAAAATCATTAGTAATTGCAGTCACTACAGCTTCAATTTCAACAACTGTTTACATATTTGCATCATCATCGTTACAGCTCCTCCATTAGAACAAAAATAGCTTAGAGCTAGCAGCAAAGTATGCGCTGCTGCGGATAATCCGTCAGCTGTTTGCTATAGCAATAAACTTTCCAACACAAAAGTTACTTCAAGCACAGAGCAGAGTCTGGGTTATGACAGTAGTTTCTGTAGCAATCCTTTCATTTCATGCAATTCTGAATTGTGTGCTTATGAAAAAGCTGGGGTATGCACAGCTTGGTGCTGCATTTGCAAGTAATATCTCACAGTGGCTTCTGGTTTTGGCTCAAATAGTTAGTCTATGTTGCTGGATTTTTCCCACATGCTTAGACTGGTTTTTCTCTTTCGGCTCTCAACTCATTAGCTGGTTTTGTCAAGCTTTCAGTTGCATCTGCGATAATGCTGCAGCTGTCTTTCCTCTATGTTAGTTAACCATAACTTAATTAGTTCTTGTCTCCTAAATTATGGGCCATTTTGAAATTGTACTGTCACCAAGCCGAATATCAAACTTAATATCAAGAAGAAAGGAACCTTATCAAAATGGAGAGACAAAAAATTAGTTTCCCATTAAAATTTGCACTCTACCTGGTTTTGAAAATGATGAGCCAGGGAGCACAGCATTTACAGGTTTACAAGATTATTCACCTGCAACAAAAAAAATTCTGGTGGAAATATTTCACAACTATTAGGACTGCTTTCATGCTCATCTATGCTCCCGACTAGTCAGTGTGATCAACTACTTCCTCCTTTTGTTTTAGGGTTTCGGACATCTCCTCCCTCAAGATTGCTGCCATTTCCTCATTCCCTAGTTTCATATAGCCCCTAATGAAAGTACCATAAATCTTTGGATTTGGTTCAAAACCTTTCCCTACCATTTCTGCCTGAACCTTTAATGCTTCCTCCATCTTCCCATCTTCACATAATGCCATGATCAAGATCTCATAACTCTTCCCACTCGGATGAAACAAAACATCTGTCGTAGCAACTCTCAAGAGATCCAATGCTTCAGAAACTCTCTTCTTGGCACAAAGCCCTCCAACCAACGCCTCCACTGTCCAAGCTTCAGCCCTAAATCCTTTCCTAGACATATCCTTATACACAAGAATCGCGGAATCCACATCCCCAATATCAGAATACCCTTTAACGAGATGCTCGTAAATTACACAACTTCCCTCTATCTCACACAAACCCATTTCCCTGAAAAGGTCCTCAGCTTTCTCCATCTCCCCAATCTTGCAAAACCCACCAATAATAACCTCATAAGCCACAAGATCAGGCTTTACTCCCTTCACTCCCATTTCCTCCCATAACTTTAAAGCTTCTCTTATCTTCCCTCCATCACAGAACACGGCAATCAAAACACTGTAACTAAACGCATTAGGGACGCACCCAAATCTCTCCATTTCCCTCCACAACTCCTCCACCATTTCTATTTCACCATCCCTGTAAAACCCCGCCATCAACGCATTAAAAGTATGCACATTAGGCCTCACTCCACCACCAATCTTGACCTCCTCCCCGAAAACCTCCCTAAAAACCCCAAAACCCGCAAAACAACCCTTCTCCCTCAAAACCGTCGAGACCAACGCATTACAGGTACCAATTTGCGGGCTGATCCCACGAGACCTCAACATCCTCGCAATCTGGATAGACCCATCGATCTTCTTCAAGTCAAGGCAGGATTTTATCAGCAAATCGAACACAAACGGAGCAGAATCGCACTCCCTGTAGGTTCTCAACAACACCTCAAAGAGCTTGACCGGCGCGTCGCCGCCGCCATCGAACAAGGCGGGCGACCCGAAAGCGGAGCGGATGATGATACGGGCGCGGGTCTTGAGGCGGGCCCGGGAGAGGATGTGGATGATGGTGGAGTAGGAGCGGAGGTTGTGGGAGCAGAGAGAGGGGTTGGTTAGGGTGAAATGAAAGAAGCGGAGGGCAAGATGCGGGTTTGATTTCAAGTGGAGGGCAATTTGGGAAAACTGGGAAGGTGTAAGGGCGGTGGTCGTGGTGGAGGAGAGGAGGGAGCGGAGGTACGTCCATCGGGATTTGGAGCGGCGGTGGGTGAGGAGGGAAACGACGTCGGAGACTAGAGAGGGTTGGTCGGGATCGGGCGGTGGCTGTGAAGAGGAGGAGGAGGAGGAGAAGAGAAAGGTTGGATTTTTAAGGACGGCAAGTTGGTTGAGGATTTGGCGATTCTGTTGCCACTGGAACTGGAGAGTGAGCATTGGCTGTGTTTCTCAGGACAGGACATGCTTTAGAACTTGGAAGTTGGAACTGAAGACTTCACCCGACATGGTCATTTGTTGTTTTTGCACTTTTTGTCGGGAGAACTGGCAAGAATTTTACATGGGCCACCCGGTATTTTAAAGCTCGACAGAGACTATTGAGGCCCTGGCCCAGTGGTTATGGCATTGGTTCTGGACTGGACCGAGATTTTTCGGTTTGGATCTCACTTAAAAACTACGAAATGGGGATTAGCGAATCTGTGGAAATTATTAATTTCTCCTTATGGTATCATAAACATGGCAAGGAACAAATTTCTCTACCTTTGTTTCAACGATTTGCAAGTGGAAGTACAAAGAATAAAATCATTGGAGAATTTCTGCGTCCTAATGGTGGAAATTGGATTGTTACAAGTGAGGAGGGTATTCACCCCATCACTGAAACAAAAAGGTGGAATGCCAATGGATGATGGTGCAAAGGAGAGCATCATATTCAACTGTTCGCCCTTTCAAATTCCTAGAAGAGGTAACAAAACATGCAACCAATGTGAGTTGCAATTTCGACGCTTACCTTACTCATGTCACTTGCAATTATTCTCATCGCATTCCACTCTTTTTTTTTTTTCGTCTTGGACTTAATTTTAAAGGAGGAAAATCTATTTTCTTTGTTATACCTTTTTGGTTTTGAATTATATGAGCAAAATAAGATAGAAAAACCTTCTTTAGTCATCAGGCTCAATGCTTGTTGGTCTTTGTTCAGAAAAATTAAAGGCTGGATGCTACCTAAGCGATATGAGACAGTTCTTACATATTGTCGGATTTTGGTTTTTCATTCTTCCTCTCTATCCACCACATTTTTACCCTATATACTAGACCATTATTGTTGAAGGATTGAGGATTCCTTAGTCAGCAATATGATAATGATGATGTTAAAAATATGCTCAACTATGCTTAATCGCCTTTAAGCATATATTCGTGTTTAATTTTTAAGTCCCCTTTTGAGCATTATTAAAGTAAACTAATTAGGAATATGTTCCCTTTTTCTAGTGATACGCCACATAAACATGGCAAGAAAAGGGTGGTGGTGACTTCTATACATGGGCGTAGTTATTGGGGGATAATCCAATCAAACGGATAATGGATAACTTCCAACAAGTAGCCAGAGTTTCAATTCCTATATGAACAAATTGTAACTTCATAATAATTCCATGTGGATAAGAATTTATCCTTCAATTTAATTGGCCAATTTAATCTGATAACGGGTGGAAAACGGATAGATACAGATGCCTTTAGGCATAATTAATATCATCATTATTTTCACTTCTCAAAACAAATATCATTTTCAAGGGGATCGATGTGTACACTGGCGTATGGCTAGGGGACCCAGAGATTCTATTCTCTGTATAGCGTGATTTTGATGAACATGCTATCTTTGTTCAAGACTTAACATGTGGCCTTTTATTATATATACTTTAAAAAAAAAACAGGAAAAACAAGTGGAACAAAAAAAATAAAGAAGAAACGGAAAACAACTGGGCTTTATGAGGAGGTTACGATTATGGAGGTTTCAATTAGTACCATATTGAAGTCAAAATCTCAGAATACCGATTATTTGAAATAGATCTTTTTTAATACAAAGTGAGAAACAATTACTCAAGCCAAAGAAGAGGCGAAATAGATACTTTTATGGTAAGCTAACCATGAAAATGTTCTTGTAGGCTATGATCCACTTTTTACATGCTAATTAAATTCTATTCTCTGGAAATTAAAATCCAGGTATTCCGTTATGCTCTAGCCGATCGATGCCTCTAGATATAGGCTTATTAAATGAAGGAGTATAGCTAGTGTACCTGGCTAGCTAGCTAATTGCTCCATTGTTCTAGTATGAAAAAATAGCACTTCATGTTCTATTTTAAAGGCACAATAACAAACCAGGAAAGCAAAACTTAAAGATGACCAGGTTTAGATTTATTCATAGAGTATCTCATGACAAAATCAAAGAATAATTTACAGGAAAAGAATTCTACTGTGTAGCCTAGAAGGTTCCGTGATTCCACATGAAAATTATAGTTGATTTTTTTGGTTTTATTCTTATAAAGACGAGCAAAGGAATGAAATTAATACCGTACGTGATAATCTTGTGCACATAGAACAATGATCAGGAAATTAAAATGATCAGGAATATGTACATAGAACAATGTGGAAAGTTAGAAAGAAAAAAAAATAGTATATATTCTTTCATGGGGACATGATATATACAATATATATAACTGGATTCCCAGATATATGCCTTATGTCTCTGCTCCTATAACCCTTCTTCCCCACAAGGACGAAAGGATTCCGAATACACACTCATCGCCACCATCACTAATATCATCACCAAAGCATAATTCTTTGCTTGGCGTCAAATACAAGCCAAACCAAAACCATACAAAGCCTGATAATTAACCCAACTCTTCAACCTAATCCAGTCTAATCTCCTCTCCATCCCTCTTAAGTCTCTTAAACCATAACCCCATAACTACATCTTCTATATATAATACTCGCCTGTTCACATCCATGGAGCCGCCAAAAGCCATGAAATATAGTGAAATATCCCATTTCAGCCACTCTCAACACAAGCTGAGGTTCGAGTACTCAGAGTTTCCGTTCAAGTGTGATGGTTGCAAGGAAGTGGGGATAGGGTCGAGGTACAAGTGCGGTTCTTGTGATTTTGATCTTCATATGCAATGTGCCATCCCTTCTCCCACGGTTTACCACTCTTTCTACACCAAATGCACCTTCCAGTTCTTAGCCAGGCCACCGGGAGACAAGCCTCGTTATTGCAATGCTTGTGAAAGGGACATCGCGGGGTTTCTTTACCACTGCAGGGACTGTGGGTTTGATCTCCACCCATGTTGTGCTAAGTTGCCTATGGTGCTTGATGATGGAGAGGTGAAGCTGTATCTGTATAGGAAGGTGAGTGCGGCTTGCCTCAAGTGTGGACGCAAGGGCAGGAGCTGGAGTTATAGGTCTTCATGCAAGAAATATAATCTGCACGTGGCGTGCGTTAAGGACATGTTAATGGAGAATTGGCAAGGGTACGTAGGGCAAAAGAGTAGTAATAGTACTAATACTAGTAGGAATTTTGGGAATAGAATTCCCAGCTTGAAGAATACACTGCATCCACCTCAGTACAGGAGCAAGAGCAAGGTGAAAAAGGGTTGTGAAATGGCAGGACTGGCTTTGCAGTTTGTTGTATCAGCTGTGTTAGGGGATCCAACTTCACTTATTGCAGGCGTTATCGGGTCCATGATGAAAGGTTAACATGTATGGATTGTGTGGAGTCCAATTGTCCAAACATGGCTGGCCTGGGTAATATTTACTTTTTAGCTTTATTCTAGTTTAGTTTCTTTTCTTTTCTTCTTTTAACTATTTGTCTTTGTAGGGAATGTTAACTACTTTATTGGTGGTATGGATAAATGGTCCACCTTCCTTTAATGTCACTAATTCTATCTTCGTACCCAAAATTTCGTGCCTTCTAGTATATGTTCTCATATGTGCATGCAGTCATTTTCTCCCTTTTTGTATGGCATGTGTTTGATGCTGCCCAATTCGTCTATTACGTCTAACCAACTTTAGCAATCATATAATCAGTTATAGTAACGAATAACTAAAAACTGCTATTTGTTTTTTAGAACTTAAAATTAAAACAAAGCTAATTAAATGTGGAGTTTGGAAATAGATCTCGTTGTAAATCCAAAAAAATATAGAAAGCATAACTTTCACTTTTATGCATCAAAGAGTAAGAAAAAGGAGCCTATATATATCGAAAACACAAAGTACACGTAATATTATTCCGAAAAGATAAGAAATACTCTCGTTATATTTCCGTACGAGTAACTGCAAAATCAGGATGGAAAGTGCTGAGATATTTAAAATGGTAATATCTGTCTATTTTATGCAATTACTTTCTAGTTTCCGCTGATAATATGTAGGAAAAGAGATCAACGGAAAAGATGAATGACTAACCCAAAGTTTGAAGGACCTGAGGATAGAAAAGAATTGTAACATGCAAACGAGCTTGGTGTGTTAATGTGTATGCATATATAAATATCTATATAATCTTGTTGAACCGTAGCCAGCTAGCTTGGGTTATAATTTAAAGCTATAGGTCAACAATATGCAGAAATATATCTAAGCTATGTAATCGGATTGGAAATGTATGTGAATAGTAATAAAAATTCATTCAAGGGTTGGCTTTGTCTATTAATCGACTAGCTCTTTCCAGAATTGTGAATTCAAATGTCAGGCCAAACTGTGAAAGCTTCCCCAATTAATTAATCTGGATTCTGAGTGAACGGCATGCCTTTGACTGGGCAGTAAGTCTCAAAATGTATTAGCATAAAAAAAAAAGGTCTCAAAATGTACGCGTAAACAAGACTCGAACAATTCTTCGAAAAAGAAAAGTAACTTTCAAAAAGGAAAAGAAAAAGAAATCCTAAACTTTTCGTAAGGGTACAAAAAATGAAATAATTAGAAGACAAGAACTTCTGAAACATCTAGAATAGGAATATTGGTTTGTACAATATTTTATTTCTGTACTCTGTCATTCATATATGTTCATTTATGTATATATTCGCACGCCATACCACCACAACTTGAATTATGTCAGGAAAACGAGATCATTATTTAAGATTAGAGGTGGCAAAATAAGTTGAGTACCAATAAATTACCCATTTAACTCATGTTATAAATGGATAATGGTTATAAATGAGTCTAATTGGGTATTTTATTCATTTAACCCATCAAATAATAATTTTATATGAGTTGAATAATGGATATCTATGTACCCAAATTTAATAATTTAATTCAATTATCTAAATATTCTAGTTTTATAACTATCCCATTTAATTTCTTTCAAAAAGTTAATTTCACCGACATTGTTCTTTCGTCTGCTCCGATACTCCTCCTACTCCACTGACCCATCCTGACCCATCTCATGGGGGCATAATTAGATCCGACTTAGTCCATCATGTTGGCCAGGACAGGGCCAATCCATTTGGGCCTAATTGGGCCTATCCCGGCCCAACCAATGTGGGCCTAATTTAGATACGTGTGGGCCTAGTTGGGTCTGCCCCGACCCAGTCTATGTAGCCTAGTTGGCCCCAACCTAGCCTAATTCATGCAGGCCTTATTGGGCTCATATGGGCCAGGTTAAATCCGACCAAGCCCCATCTCATTCGTGCCTAATTAGGCTCGTATAGGCTATGCAGGGTTAATAAGGACTAAGTCGGATTAATATTCACAAGGTTAAGAAAGTTAAAATACAATTTTTTAAAAAATATACTAATATTATACGGATAAATGGGTATACCCATATTAAATAAGCCAAAATGGATATGATTATCCATTTAAATTTCTTAATGGGTCATAAATGGATAAATGATATAAATGGGCTTGACCTAAAAATAAAACCATGGATAATAGGAGGAATCAAATAACCATGGATACCTATCTTGCCCACAAATAACCATGGATACCTATCTTGCCATCTCTATTTCGTATTTTCCTAAATAGGTTATACTGGAAAAAAGAAAACCTAATAACTATTGTTGTATGAATTAAAGTTGATATATCGTAAATCATAATTAAAACGGGTAAATTGTAATGATGCAACCTCGAAAGAGGAGGAATCGGATGAAGAGGAGGCCGGTGGGGTTGAGGTTCTGTCGTCTGATGAGGAATTAGAGGAGGAATTGGATGAAGTTGTTGAAAAGAAAGAAGAGGAAGCCGGTGAGGTTGAGTTTCTGTCGCCTGAAGAGGAGTCAGAGGAGGAATCGGTGGTTGGGTTCGTCTGAAGATGTTGAAGAGGAAGAAAAGGATGTCGTTGGAGTTGAGGTTTTGTCATTTGGAGAGGAATCAGAGGAGGAAGATGAGGCTTCTGAGGTGGAGGTTCTCCCGTCTGACAAGGAGGGAGAGGAGAGAGAAGAGGAGGAGGGTGAGGCAACTGCTTTAGAGGCAGAGGAACAAGAGGCGGAGGTGGCCGCTTCAGAGGGAGAGGAGAGGAGAGAGGACGAGCAGGCCCCGGTGGGGGAGGCAGGAGTCCAAGGGGCCACGGTTTTGGAGGAGGTGCCAGAGGAGCAACATGTCCAGCCAGTTCAGGGTCAAGTCTAGAAGGAGCTGGCGACGCCGAAGGAGCAGCACGTCCAGCCGGTCGAGGGTCAAGTTCTAGAGGAAACTCACAAGATTGTGCAGGACCTGAAGGCCGACATGGGTACTACGAGGAGGTTCCTCTAAGATGTGTTCCCCATGGACCGTCAGCACTATCGCTTCCATAGTGCCAAGTCCGCCGCTGATTGCCTCCAGGCTTGGAAAGATGTAGGTATCATCGTGAAAACTTTTGGAGATAACCGAGTGTTCGAGTCCACTGGTCCTTTGAAGAAGGAGGAAAGGGATCGAATTTTGATTGAACATGGAAGAACCAATCTGACGACAAGCGATTGAAGCCACGCCTCGGTCTGAACTGGTGATGTTGGGCTAATTCTAATGTTTTGTATATACGACGACCAAATGTTTTGGGTAGACCTGGCAATTCGTGTTGTTGTGTCGGGTTGAACAGGTAAACGGGTTCCGATGCTTCAACCCGACCCAACACATTTAATAATCGTGTCGTGTCGTGTCTAACCCGTTCATTATCGTGTTGGGTTCGGGTTGACCCGCGGGTTACCTATTAAATCTAACAAGCCTAAAATTCAATTTGAAATTTTTCTAGTCATTGTATTTTTTAATCAAGAGACATACAATTTGATTTTCTCATATATTAAATAAAATTATAAGTTATGGAATCATACTGTAATAATATTTTAAAGTATTTATAGAATTATTTTTGGATAATTTTAATAAATTTAGCCTTAAATATTAAATAAGTCTTATATTAAACCAACAACATATCTATACTTTAAATATAATCAGGTCATAAATAGGTACCCATCGGGTTGGCGGGTCAACTAGTGACCTGACCTGCTATTTTTCGTGGCGTCTCGGGTCGATCCATTTAACTAAATGGGTTGAAAATCTCTGACCTATACCTGCTAATTTTGTGTCGGGTTGTCGTGTCAATACCAGTTTGCCAGGTCTAGTTTTGGGTACTCTTTTTTTTTTTTTTGATACTAATTGATGGTTTAGGTACTCTTTTTTCCTGGTGACTAAAGGTTTTGGGGACTCTTTTTCCTGGCAACTACTAGAGGTTTTGGGTCCTTTTATTTTCCTATGAATACTATTCAACTGAGAATCTGCAATTTTAGAATTTGTTGTATATACTGTCCTTTTTCCACATGGACAAAATTATATATAAAAAAAAGAGTGCCCAAACCTCTGCACAAAATTTTCAAAATTGACATGCCCTCAACTTGAGAGAATCAAAAAGGGCAGAGAAAAAGAACCCAGATGAAAAGAGTAAAAATCTCAAGGACCCATTAGTATTTGATTAAAACTCAGTTCAAAAGCGTAGAAAAGACAAGAACTTGGTACTTACCCAGATGAGGAGGGAATATCTGATTTATATCAGAAAATGAAACTTTTTGAAAGAAAACGAGGATGAATTCTCTTTAATACAATCAACCACTAAACTTAGACAATTGAATATACCCTAATAGTTAATCCTCCATTCATCAGTAGCTAGGCATAGCAAAGAAGAATATATTTAAAAAAGGATTCAGCCACCTAAACAAAATATTGTATAAAAGAAATGAAGGTAAAAATCGTATAAAGAAAGACGTTCCAAGCAATACACATAAGGAGGAAATAAAGGAAATGTAGGGTATACCTGGGTTGTGACGCTTGAAATGCAAAGAGAGAATAGGTTACTTGGTAGAAAGCGAGAGTAAGTGACTTATATCGTTTGAGAAAACGAAATTTTTGAAAGAAAACGAGGATGAATCCAGAGGTGATAGCTGCAGAAAACAAAGAGAGCAAGTATAACCCTAACGGTGCTGAGAGAAGGGATGAAGACTCACTAGTAATGGCTTTTGAACGGTGCCGTTTCAAAAGTAACCAAAAGCCAATAGTCTTTTTTTTTTTTCATTTTTAACACAAAAAAATGGGTAAATTTTAGAAAGGAAGAATATATATGAATTAATACATAATCAAGCACACATCCATCTTGTAAAATCAAGCATATCCCAAATTTTTAGGTTTTCGGTATGATGAATACTTTTATTTCCTGCTAATGATGAATACATTCTTTTTCCTTCACATAAATAACTATTTTTGTCCCTATACACTTACTAACACATGTGTGCCACAAACTCCTCACTAATCCCATAATTTTTTTTTATGCTAATCCCATAAATATTTTTTTTAAAAAAAAACTAATCCCATAAATATTTGCCAAGTAGATTTCTTAATGAATTTAGGAAAATAATATTTTGTAAAAATATTGATTCTTAATTTGTATGGTCTCCTTCCTCCTTTTTTTTTTTTTGGTCTCCTTCCTCCTACAAGCATATCTATGGAAATCTACATAAATTTATTTTGATTATATTTCCAATTTCGTGTCTTTTCCTTCCTCGAGTCTCTCCTTCCACTTCCTCTTCATTAAAACATACAGCTACCACAAACACCAAATTATCTCTCACCTAATTTGCCCAACACTTTTTCCTTCCCTTTTAGTTTTCTTCTATTCTTCTCACTCATAATATTTCGATTCACAACAGCAAGACTAGATTATATTATTTTTCCTTTTTTTTTCTTTCATAAAACCTTTATGCCTATATTAATGATTTAAAGGAATTTTTTTTAAAAAAAAGACATCAATTATCTTGATGAAAATTGACAAGAAAGTGCAAACCAAAAAAAACAATCTCACCATGATTAATTGCAGAACAGTCACATATCATGGAATTCTTTTTAGGGTTTATATAAACGTGAGGTTTATTATAACTTCAAGGCAAGGGAGTAATTGGAAGGGAGCACGTAGGAGATATTGTAAGATACACAAAATCTCTATGGAAAAAGAGAAAGAAGAACTGCATAAGGAAGAAAAATCATATTAGTATTTCATTGTAAAAAATAAAACCTAAATTTTAATTATTATAATTAAGAAAAAAAAGATGAGAAAAAGAAAATAATTGACGTGGAGAGCGGTAATTATAAAATGAAATATCTGTATTAGGTGCCATATGCCACATTTATTAATAAGAGACTCTTAGCAAGAGTTTCTTAGTTCCCTGGAGTTTCTGCTTGGGCATTCCAGTACCAACAATCGCATACATTTTCAGTTACCTACTCCGGGAGAATTTCCAGTAGATTGTCACTAAAACACCCCGACTTAAATTTACCCAACATACATTAATTACCGAACATGAAATGCCCCGACCCGTATTTACCATACACAGTAAATACGTGCCGAAACTATTCTTATTGATAGGGATTACAATACAACTCACAAGTAATTTACAACAGCAAACCATATAATACATTTGTCACCCATGCTCGGGGACCATTATTCAGCAAAACACAGCTCACATTATACAACAGTAACAGAGAAAAGAGCAAGCAACAGCAGCGGAATTATAACACAGCAACATATGCAGCAGAACAGCAGTGGAAGACTCTATGCACATGCAGCGAGGTATGGATCCGGAGTCAGGTGGAGAAGAAAGCAGCAGCCATTGTACATCGTACCTGAACTACGAAGCAACCAAACCTACGGGATGAAACCCCGCAGGCGAGGGGTGAGTCCGAAGTGCTCACCGACGAAGGATAAACAAAGATATATAATCAACCGTAATACTTTCGAAGAAATACAAACAATTACAACACATGAATCCAACTCAAACAACACAACAGAAGATTCCTACCAAACACAACTGAGCCAAGACCAAAAGAATGCTTAATTATTTTTTTTACTACCAATTTTGTCTTCCGGGCCCCGTCACTGGACAAGCTAGGGCCGTACCTGGTTATTAACTAATGCTGGATGTCAGGCCAAATCACAATCCGGGATCAACATCCCAATACCAACAATCCGGGATCAACATCCCAATATCACAAATCCGGGATCAACATCCCAATATCACAAATCTGGGATCAACATCCCAATAACAACATCATCCGGGATCAACATCCCCATCAACCAACCAAACCGGCCATGGCACCACAGAACTAGTCTTTAACCATCTAGTCGTACCACTACTTTCCACGTGACAATTATATCATCATGTCAAATTCATTTCCAACTCCATTACTCTATCATCAATTATTCAACTTTTTATTATCTCAGGTTATTCCACAGGCTCAACCAGCCAACAATCTCATATCACTATTTAATCACAAATAACTGTTCAATGGCTACTCACAATACCACAATCCAACAACACAAACCAGCAACATCACAACAATATCCACAGCAATCAGATAGCAAACAATATCCATCAACAAGTTCCATAGCAATTATATAACATTCAATAATCAATTCAGCGGTTCAATCAAACAACAAAATCAAACACAGTACTACAGGCATATCCAAGGTTATCCATCCTCACCTTAGCCGATTATCAAGTTTGGAAATGACCCACAGACTCCAAGTCCGGTTCCTCAGGTATCTGCTCGTTATCAACTCCTATATCAAACAAATAATATGCACACATAAGTGATATGCAATGTCATGCAACTACTGTATACCGGAAATTAGATACGGACTCGTCTCGGTTACTCCCCCGGGTTATTTTCTATCATTATCATCATTCACCATTTATTTTCAGTGTCTAAAATAATACTACACTTATACGTATACCTTTACAATACCTACTTTGATAATACCCTTTCCATATATTTTTTTTCCTACAAGTATGTACTTCCCAAAATTATTATTTACCATTTGTATATATTTTTTTTCCGTAATATTATTTTCCCATATTATCTCCCAAAATATTATTTCCAAAACTACAAACCTTTTTCCACTTATTTCCCAAAATATCATTTCCCTTTTAATTACTATTTTCCAGATTCTATCTTTTTTTTATTTTATTTATTTTTTTTAAAAAAAACTGGTCTGGCCCCAAATAATGCAGCCCAGTCCTATTTCTTAGACCCAACCCAGCCCCAGCTACAAGTCCAGACCCAAGTCAGGGCCCAGACCACAACAGGCCCAAGCCACTTTCGGCCCGGAGCCCGCGCGGCCTAGGACCCTACCCTGAGACTTGTCCGGGTCGTCCACGGGTCTGCTGCTCACCTTGGGCACGCGGACGGCGGCGCAACGAATGGCGAGGCTGTCGGCAACACGGCGGCGCAAGGTGACGGCAAAGAGGAGACCGGGCGATACGAGGTGTGGCGTTGTCGCGGTGCAGCTGCGGTGTCGGCGAGCAAAAGGAAGGAGGCGGGTCCGATGGTTGCTCGATGGGTCTGCGGTGAGGAAGACCGGAGAAGGAAAAGAGAAGGGTGGCGGGCTCGGGCGGCGTGCTACGGTCTCGTCCCTGCTACGTGACGGGGCGAGCGAGGAAGGGGAAGGGATGGGTGGCGCCAGGTGGTTCTCGGCCACGGGTGGTTGGTGGCGGCAGGAGAGGAGAAAAAAGAAAAGAAAAGAAAGAAAAAATAGGAAGGAGGGGAAGATGGGGTAGACGACGGCGTTTGTGTGCTGGTGTGGTGTGTGTTGTTTGTTGTTTCTTTTTTTTTTTCTTTCTTTCTTTGTAGGTTTCTAAGTGTATGCAGGAGATGGGTTTTTGCAGGTGAACAAGGTGGAAATGGCTACTGGGTGAGGGCTTGCAGGAGAAGGATTGAGAATGACGAGGTGGTGTAGGGAAAAGAAAAAGAAAGAATTCACGGGCTACAACTGGCGATGCACGGGTGGCACAGTCCACTCACAAGCTTCACAGTGAGTGGCAGCTGCCTCGTGCTGTGCAGCTTGTGGGTCGTGTCCCGTCCGGACCAGAAAATAACTAACGTACCCCCTTGACTTTATTTCTGGCCCGATAATTCGGGGTTAATCCTGACTTTTCTGAAGATTCCTGGACCCGAAAAATTCCAACTTGGTCCGGAAAATTCGCAGAAAAATCCCGAGCGTGGGACAAGGCTCGGTTTCGGAATCCGATGCACGAATTACCATTAATTAATTACCCAAGATTAATTTTAATGGTAAACGACTGTAAAATAAATTTTACGGTACCGGTAAAAACTTAAAAATTACCCGGGCTGTTACAGAACAACAGTGCCACCATGTGGCCATCATACAAAGAAAGTTAAGATTCACAACATGTAACAGCCCAGGTAAAATTTTACGTTTTTACCGCGACCGTAATTCTTTTGCATAGTGATTTACCGTGAGGAATTAACCTTTGGTAATTATTTCATAGTAAACCGAGCATCGGATTCCAATTCCGAGTCTCATTCCATATCCCGGATATTTTTACGGAATTTTCGGGACAAGTTGGAATTTTCCGGATTGGTAAAAGCGCGAAAAGATGATAATACCCCTAGATTAATTTAAAACCCAAAGAGGAACTGAAGGGCATAAAAGTCTTTTGTTAGCCTAGATTTTTCTGTTCACAGTAACCCCCAATAATTTTGTTCAGTAAAGAAAGTGGCCCGCATCTTTATGTCCTAATCAAATAATTTCACTTCCTTTTTCTGGTTATAAAATCATCCTTGCTCTGCAAACTGAAAACACAAAAACAATCCCCAGTTAAACTGCTTCCCACCTTATTCACCACTTTGCTCGTGTTCTGCAACAATTCTCAAACCACCAACCCTCATTTTTCCAGTACAACATTATTACTATATATACATTAAAAAAAAAGAAAATAAAACCACCCTCACAGCCCCTAAAACGACGCAGCACCACCACCATTATTCCTTCCTCTTCATCTCTTCCGGCCACACCCACCGACCGCCACCACCGCGCGCAGCATTACCACCATCGCGTCCTCCTCCCTCGTACGCTGTCGCGCCACCACCAGCAACTCTTCCTCCTCGTCGCGTCGCACCGCCTTTCGCAGCCATCCTCGCCTGCTGCCGTCGCCGCCGCTACTAGGTGAGCAGTCCCAATGTTGAAGACCACCCGTTTGGCAGTTGGGTCTAACCCGGATGTGTGTGTGGTCAGGCAGACCAAGTGGGCCGACTCGCGGGTCGGGTTAATGATCCGGGTCAGCGCCTGGGCTCTGCAGCTGGGCTTCATGTGTGGGTTTATTACCTTGGACCAGGGCGACACTCTTGACCTGTGGACCTAGCTTATGGGCTTGGTCTGGTTGGCCCAGTCCGAAAACAATAGAGACAATAATAATAATAATACGGTAGAATTTATTATATGCGTATATAAATACATACATACATTCTGGAAGCATAAAAAAATACTAATTATTTATTAATAATAATCTTGCGGAAGTATATATTATCAAGGACATAAATTGGATAAAAATAATAATTACGTTAGGACATACTATAAATGAATTACGGAAAACAGACAATTATGCATGCATATCATTTTGTTGTGCACTTATGTAATTGTATGTTAATACATCTAGGTGAAGAGAACGAGAAAGTGGACTTGGAACCTGAGGGCGGAATTCCCGAGGAATTTATCAACTAAGGTGAGGACAAGTAATTGTTAATATTCAGCCCATTATACTGAGCTATGGTTTGATGATGTTTTGTTGTGTATGCCTTGTTGTGAATAATTTTGTGACTGTGAATGGTTGATGGAATGTGAACTATGTTGATTGATATTCTTGTTGTTGTTGCTGTGCAATGAGTATGAAATGAGTACCGGGTGTACTAGTGTTGTGATTAAGATTATTCAGATGAGTTGAGAGGCAGAGTGCCTACCCGGGATAAGTTATGAGAACTTAAATAACAGTGAGTAATAATAATGGAATCACCTAGACAGTTAGATAGTCACAGTTAAGTGTTGGTACGGCCAGACGGTAGTCATCTTGAGATTTGTGTTGTGATTTAATTTATGAAAGGGAGGATTGCGGGACTCCCAACCGAGGACTGCGGGACTCGGTTATTGTGATACCTCGTGATTTGTGATGTTAAGGTTTAACGGGGAGTACCCTGGGGTTAGCTAACCTGGCTACCAGGCACGGCCAACATTTAATTTGTGATAGGGGCCCTGTTAATAAAATTTGGACAAGTCTAACAGGTTAGTTGTTAGGAAAGATAACCGGGGAGCGTAGGTTCGGTTAATGTTATGTCTCTGTGTTGTATTAATTGTTCTTGGTAACTTGGTTATAATGGATGCTTGTATATTAATTATTACTTGTCGATTTTACCCGGTGAGAACTTCGGACTCACCCCTCACTACGTGACTCGGTCACGTAGATTGATTTGTTTTTAGTACAGGAACGTGCCAGGCAAGCTGCGGCGTACCCTCTGCCAGACCCGGATCCATACTTCGCTGCATCTTTCATTTGTGGTGTGCTATTGTTATTTTCAAGTCTTCCACTGCTGTTGTGCGTCTCTTTGTTTCTGTTGTTGGTTGCTGTTAAGACTGCTTTTGTAATAATTGACCCCATGCTCGGATGATGTGTGTGGTTTGCTATATTAAACTATGCTTGGGTTTGACTTTATTGTATGACTTGGATGTTGTTATTCCAGTAATAATAAGATGGCCACGTGTTTACTGTGAATAACGGTAAATACGGGTCAGGTTGTTTCATTTTGGTAGCGGAGCGGGCAGTAGGTCTTTTGATGATTGTTGTGCTTGTTTGCTATGCATAGCTCGCTCCACATGATTAACATATTACATGCATTTACATATAGGTATCGCGACATGGATCCGGTTGAGGGACACCAGCCTGCTGAACAGATGCACTTGGATGGAGACCAAGTGTCGGTTGACCAACCGCCTCAAGCTGGAGGTGGGCAACCAGCGTATGGCGGAGCACAGGGGATACCACCTGAGCTACCTATGGAGATGATGCAGATGATGACACAAATTCTCCACAACCAAACCGTCCACAACGAGGGACCGATCGATGATCCGGTCTACACCAAGCTAACCAAACTTGGAGCTGAAAACTTCTCGGGAGCTACAGATCCTCATGTTGCAGATGAGTGGTTGCGTCAGACCACCAGGGTTATATACAAACTGAGATGCACAGATGATCGTTGGGCGAACTACGTCGCATCTCTCTTTAGGGAGACAGCTACCGACTGGTGGGAATCCATCACACGGGACATGCCAAAGCCTGTAGTGATGCCATGGGCAGAATTTACGGAGATGTTTAGAGATAAGTACATCACTGACCAGTTCCGAGAGCGCATGTAGTGTGAGTTCCTGGAGCTGCGACAGAACAACATGAACGTGACAGAATATGAGGAGAAGTTTAACCGTTTGTCCATGTACGTGGGAAATCTTGCGGCTACCGTGGAAGCCAAGTGTCAGCATTTCTGGAGAGGACTACATCCCGACATCAGAGCAATTATGGGGTGTAAGGAGTATTCTGGATACCAGGCTATGGTGAAAGATGCCCAGAAGGCCGAAGAAACCTAGTTAGACCAACAGGCAGTTCGTCGAGAAGCCCGCAAGAGGGCAGCCACAATGGCTCCTATGAACCAGAACAAGAGGACCACCAGTGCTCCAGTAGTCGGACGAGGCCAAAACTCGTCAGCGACATATGGACGTGGATGGAACAACAACCGTAAAGCTTCCACCGGGGGATGGACCTGAACCAGCAGAACCACCTCTAGTGATAATGGTACTAGAGCTCCTTTGTCCACGATTAGATGTTTTGAATGCAAGGAGTTAGGGCACTATCGATTTGCATGCCCGAAGCTTGGGAGGGCCGGGAATCCAACCCCAACATAGACCGTTCCAGCCTCGGTAGCAAGTGTACCGAGTGGACTTGGAGGTTCCGGATAAGGCCGTGGACGAGGAAACTCTGCTGCACGGACACAGTTTGCTGCCAATCAGAGTGTAGCGGTCCCCTAGAGCCTTCTTAATCACTACAGAAGATGATCTTGATGCTGCCCAATTGATTGCAGGTACCTTTATAGTTTATGACAATATTGCACATACTTTAGTAGATCCTGGAGCTACACATTCTTTCATAGCTCAGAACTATGCCATGCAACATAACTGTGAAAATGAGAAGCTAGAACATCCGATGAGGGTTAGATTACCAGTCGGTATTATAGTAAGGCTAGACCGCGTGTGTAAGGACGTACCCTTAGTATACGGCAAAGAAACCTTTCCTGCCCAACTTATTGTCATGAACATGGGAGGTTTTGATATAATCTTGGGCATGGATTGGTTGTCGAAGTATCGAGCAATGGTGAATTTCCGAGCTAAGCAAGTGACACTGACATCCACCGGAGATCGACCGATTATCTTGACTGGTATAAGGAGAGCTGCGACCACATGTAGTATCTCTGCTACTCAAGATTTTAGAATGAAGCAAAATGGTTTGAATGCCTTGTTGACCCATGTCTCGGGCAAAGAAACTCGGGATCCGACTCCTGAAGACATACTGGTAGTAAAGGAGTTTCCCGATGTGTTTTCAAAAGATCTACCAAGATTGCCTCCCGACAGAGAGGTGGATTACACTATCGACCTAGTACCTGGAGTTACCCCCATCTCGATGGCACCTTATCGGATGGCACCAACGGAACTACAAGAGCTAAAGAAACAGTTGGATGATCTTTTTAAGAAGGGTTTCATTAGACCCAGTACCTCACCTTGGGGTGCACCGGTGTTGTTCGTAAAGAAGAAAGATGGTAGCATGAGGATGTGTGTGGATTATCGACAACTGAACAAGGTGACAATAAAGAACAAGTATCGCTTGCCAAGGATTGATGACCTCTTCGACCAGCTACAGGGAGCTACGGTGTTTTCCGAGATCGATCTTTGATTAGGTTACCATCAGATTAAGATTGCGGAGAAGGGCATACTAAAGATTGCATTCCGCACTCGATACGGCCACTTTAAGTTCACAGTGGTACCTTTCGGGTTAACCAATGCACCAGCAGTGTTTATGTGCTTGATGCACTTGGTCCTGAAAGAGTTCCTTGATAAGTTTGTTGTAATTTTCTTCGATGACATTCTTATCTACTCGAAGGACAAGAAGGAACATGAGGAGCACCTGAGGATAGTTCTTCAAAGGCTACGGGAGAAGAAATCGTATGCCAAGTTCAGCAAGTGTGACTTCTGGCTTGGAGAAGTCTCCTTCCTCGGACATATAGTAGGAGGAGATGGGATTAAGGTAGATCCTGCCAAAGTTAAAACTGTTCTAGAGTGGGAGCCTCCAAAGAATGTGTCCGAAGTCAGAAGTTTTCTTGGCCTTGCAGGATACTATCAGAGGTTCATTGAAGGTTTTTCCTTGATAGCCAGTCCCATGACGAAGCTGTTAAGGAAAGAACAACCCTTCACTTGGAGTTCAGAATGTTAGAAGAGTTTCGAAGAGTTGAAAAAAAAAAGCTAACCACAGCACCAGTATTAGTAGTACCTAAGCCAGGAGTAGAGTACGTGTTGTTCTGTGATGCTTCTGGTCATGGGTTAGGAGTTGTGCTTATGCAAGAAGGTCGGGTGATTGCATATGCCTCCAGGCAACTAAGGCCTCATGAAAAGAATTACCCGACACATGATCTGGAGATGGCAGCTGTAATTCTGGCGTTGAAGATTTGGAGACACTACCTGTTTAGAGAGAAGTGCCGAATCTTCACCGACCACAAAAGTCTCAAGTACATCATGACTCAGAAAGAGCTCAACTTACGATAGAGACGTTGGGTTGAGCTATTGAATGATTATGATTGTACTATCGAGTACCACCCTGGAAAGGCTAATGTAGTAGCCGATGCCTTGAGTCGGAGATAGCCGGACGAAGCCTCCACTACTTACTCGATGTCCGCACTCATCGAGTTAAGGAAGTTGGGAGCTGACCTGACAATTGATGATACAGGAGCCTTGATAGCACACATGAATGTCAAGTCCAATCTAAGAGGATGGATTGTGGAATTATAAGATGGAGATTCAGACCTTGTCAAGCTAAAAGAAGGAGTACGTAGCGGTAAAGAAGATAAGTTCCGTATAGCAGAAGATGGAGCGTTGATGATTGGAAAATTGCTTTGTGTACCCAAAGTCGGAGACTTGCGTAACCAGATTCTGGAAGAAGGACATATGACCCCGTATGCTATGCATCCAGGAAGTACCAAGATGTATCATAATCTGAGGAGCCATTATTGGTGGCCTCGTATGAAGAAGGATGTGGCAGAATACGTTGCGAGATGCATCACCTGCCAACAAGTGAAAGCAGAGCACCCGCTGGGAAGATGAGATCTCTCACAATACCAGAATGGAAGTGGGAGATGATCACGATGGACTTCGTGATAGGGTTACCGATGACTCAAAGGAAGCATGATGCCATTTGGGTCATTGTCGACTGTTTGACCAAGACTGCTCATTTTCTTCCATTCCGCCAGACCGATACCATAGACACTTTGGCGAGAAAATATGTTGCTGAGAATGTGAGGCTGCATGGTATACCCAAGTCTATAATTCCCGATCGAGATCCGAGGTTTACCTCTCGATTTTGGAAGAGTCTACAAGAAGCGCTCGGTACTAAATTGAGCTTCAGTACTGCTTTCCATCCGCAGACAGACGGACAGTCCGAAAGGACTATCCAGACTCTGGAAGATATGCTCAGAGCTTGTGCACTCAACTTTAGTGGAAGTTGGGACAAGTATCTACCTTTGGCAGAGCTTGCATACAATAATGGTTATCATTCTAGTATTGGTATGTCGCCCTTTCAAGCTCTCTACGGAAGCAAGTGTAGAAGTCCGGTTTGCTGGGATAAAGAAGGACTTCGATTGATCGTTGGTCCAAATTTGGTCAAACAAATAGTTGATAAAATCCAGACAGTCAAATAGTGCATGAGAGCCGCACAGGATAGACAAAAGAGTTATGCAGACAAACACCAACGAGAGATGGAGTATCAAGTTGGTGAAAAAGTTTTCCTCTGAGTTGTGCCATGAAAAGGCGTAATCAGGTTCGGGAAGAAAGGGAAGTTAAGTCCTAGATACATTGGACCTTATGAGATCGTGGAAAGAGTCGAACCTTTTGCATACAGGTTGGCATTACCTGAAGAGTTATCACGCATTCATAACGTGTTCCACGTCTCGATGTTAAGGAGGTACCGGTCAGATCCAAGTCATATAGTGACACCGGCATAAGTTGAGGTAGCAGAGGATCTGACGTATACAGAAGTGCCAGAAAAGATCCTTGCACGTGAAGTACGACAGTTAAGGAAACGCACCATTCCCATGGTAAAAGTCAAGCGGAGTAAGCATTCAGCTAATGAATCCATATGGGAAGTTAAAGAGCACATGCGAGAGTACCCGCATCTCTTTGAGGAACCGGGATCGAATTTCGGGGACGAAATTTCTTAAGGGGAGAAGGCTGTAACAGCCCAGGTAAAATTTTACGTTTTTACCGTGACCGTAATTCTTTTGCATAGTGATTTACAGTGAGGAATTAACTTTTGGTAATTATTTCATGGTAAACCGAGCATCGGATTCCAATTCCGAGTCTCATTCCATATCTCGGATATTTTTACGGAATTTTCGGGACAAGTTGGAATTTTTCGGATTGGTTAAAGCGCGAAAAGACGATAATACCCCTAGATTGATTTAAAACACAAAGAGGAACTGAAGGGCATAAAAGTCTTTTGTTAGTCTAGATTTTTCTGCTCACAGTAACCCCCAATAATTTTGCTCAATAATGAAAGTGGCCCGCTTCTTTATATCCTAATCAAATAATTTCACTTCCTTTTTCTTGTTATAAAATCATCCTTGCTCTACAAACTGAAAACACAAAAACAATCCCATGTTAAACTGCTTCCCACCTTATTCACCACTTTGCTCGTGTTCTGCAACAATTCTGAAACCACCAGCCCTCATTTTTCTAGTACAACATTATTACTATATATACATTAAAAAAAAATAAAACCACCCTCACAGCCCCTAAAACGACGCAGCACCACCACCATTACTCCTTCCTCTTCATCCCTTCCGGTCACACCCACCGACCGCCACCACAGCGCGCAGCATCACCACCATCGCGTCCTCCTCCCTTGCACGCTGTCGCGTCACCACCAGCAACTCTTCCTCCTCGTCGCGTCGCACCGCCGTTCGCAGCCGCCCTCGCCTGCTGCCGCCGCCGCCGCTGCTAGGTGAGCAGACCCAATGTTGAAGACGACCCGTTTGGCAATTGGGTCTAACCTGGATGTGTGTGTGGTCAGGCAGACCGGGTATGCTGACTCGCGGGTCGGGTTAATGATCCGGGTCAGCGCCTGGGCGCTGCAGCTGGGCTTCATGTGTGCGTTTATTACCTTGGACCAGGGCTGACACTCTTGACCTGTGGACCTAGCTTATGGGCTTGATCTGGTTGGCCCAGTCCGAAAACAATAGAGACAATAATAATAATAATACGGTAGAATTTATTATATACGTATATAAATACATATATACATTCTGGAAGTATAAATAAATAATAATTATTTATTAATAATAATCTTGCGGAAGTATATATTTTCAAGGACATAAATTGGGTAAAAATAATAATTACGTTAGGACATACTATAAATGAATTATGGAAAATAGACAATTATGCATGCATATCATTTTGTTGTGCATTTATGTAATTGTATGTTAATACATCTAGGTGAAGAGAACGAGAACGTGGACTTGGAACCCGAGGGCGGAATTTCCGAGGAATTTATCAACTAAGGTGAGGACAAGTAATTGTTAATATTCAGCCCGTTATACTGAGCTATGGTTTGATGATGTTTTGTTGTGTATGCCTTGTTGTGAATAATTTTGTGACTGTGAATGGTTGATGGAATGTGAACTGTGTTGATTGATATTCTTGTTGTTGTTGCTGTGCAATGAGTATGAAATGAGTACCAGGTGTACTAGTATTGTGATTAAGATTATTCAGATGAGTTGAGAGGCAGAGTGCCTACTCGGGATAAGTTATGAGAACTTAAATAACAGTGAGTAATAATAATGGCACCAACTAGACAGTTAGATAGTCACAGTTAAGTGTTGGTACGGCCAGATGGTAGTCTTCTTGAGATTTGTGTTGTGATTTAATTTATGAAAGGGAGGACTGCGGGACTCCTGGCCGAGGACTGCGGGACTCGGTTATTGTGATACCTCGTGATTTGTGATGTTATGGTTTAACGGGGAGTACCCTGGGGTTAGCTAACCTGGCTACCAGGCACGGCCAACATTTAATTTGTGATAGGGGCCCTGTTAATAAAATTTGGACAAGTCTAACAGGTTAGTTGTTAGGAAAGATAACCGGGGAGCGTAGGTTCGGTTAATGTTATGTCTCTGTGTTGTATTAATTGTTCTTGGTAACTTGGTTATAATGGATGCTTGTATATTAATTATTACTTGTGGATTTTACCCGGTGAGCACTTCGGACTCACCCCTCACTACGTGACTCGGTCACGTAGATTGATTTGTTTTTAGTACAGGAACGTGCCAGGCAAGCTGCGGCGTACCCTCTGCCAGACCCGGATCCATACTCCGATGCATCATTCATTTGTGGTGTGCTGTTGTTATTTTCAAATCTTCTACTGCTGTTGTGCGTCACTTTGTTTCTGTTGTTGGTTGCTGTTGTGACTGCTTTTGTAATAATTGACCCCATGCTCGGGTGATGTGTGTGGTTTGCTATATTAAGCTATGCTTGGGTTTGACTTTATTGTATGACTTGGATGTTGTTATTCCAGTAATAATAAGATGGCCACGTGTTTACTGTGAATAACGGTAAATACGGGTCAGGTTGTTTCACAACAGTACAACATCAAACAGTCATGCAATTACATTTCCGTTACCCGACACGGAAATAACATCATCAGCACAGCGGAAGCATTTTCTAGATATGCAGTGACAGCTCATGCAAAACTCAATGCAAATTATTGGATCCGAGTCCTGACCGAGGAAACACCGCAACCGTCAGAATGCAATCCTGATTAATGATCAACTAACCTGCAAGGACTGTGTGAGGGGGTGAGACCAACCACTATCTCATCGATAAACCGATAAACCAAAGTATACAAGCAACCGCGATAACATCGAACCAGCATTAGAAACATTAAAGTTAAACAAGCAAAATATAGCATCAAAATCAAACAAATATCCAATCAAGCTTACTGTCTAACCGCACACTTATAGACTCATGAACAACTTATGACGGACTTTCCAATTTTATTATTAGGGCCCCGTCACGTGATAAGTATCGGTCGTGCTTGGTCGCCAGGTTAACTAACCCCAGGGTACTCCTTGTAAAACAAAAATCAACAACCGGCACAGCCAGGGAGTGGACACCAAGAACATCTCCCCCATAAATGGCCAACAAATCACATATCACAAGCGGCTACCACCCAGTCGTACCTCTACCTTTCATGTGACATCTAGGTGTCTAAGTGATATTACCATATTTTATTTTAATGTTTCTCTCAGACTAATAGTAACCTTAACCATTGTATATTACATACTCCCGAGCAGGCACTCAGCCTCACAGCTCCTCTGGGCAACCAATCCAATATCTCAAATCAGGTTACTGTTATTAACAACATCTCAGGTTATCACAAGCCATAACTTGGCACTGGCCACAAGAAATCCAATCAAAGATATCAAGCTAAAAGCTCAGCATCGTGTAGTCCAACAATATCCACATTATCAAGCACAACAATCACGAGACACACAGAGATCAAGCATCTCAACAGGAATCAATATATCATAGCAAAGGCAGACAATAATGATACATACATATTATCAAACAATTCAAACCAGCTCGAGTATCACGGGCAGCATACCGAAGTTTATAAGTTTATATCCTCACCTGATACTCCTTGGAAGCCGATATTTGGTTAAGCCACAATATCCCTATATTTATAACAACGATAATTACTTACAATGCACAAACAAAGATGATCATGCATGATGTCGGTTTGAGTGTTTATTAGACGACTTGTTTAATACCACATCCATTTTTATTATTCCCATAATTTTATTTAACATAAAGTCAGCCTTTCTAATTAGTCAGAAATTAACTCATTATATATTCCAATCGATATATTAATCATACATAATTTTAAGTTAAAACCGCAACCGAGCGTCCAAGTCGATATCCCGGCCCTTTAGTCGCCCGTGAAATATATAAAACTGGGCCTTTTATTAATATTAGCCCAAGTAGAACATAAATTAAATAAAACCGGAAAATAAACACAATGGGCCTTCTTAATAGCCCACTCGGAAAATTAATTAAAAGCATAAAATAAATAAAGAAAAGTAAAATCTAAAATAAAACCATAATTTAATATTTGGTTAATTAAATCAAACGTTCGTTTAGTTAACGTCGTTTAAAAGTTCGGGTCCATTAATGGGTCATGAATAGTCCAAGGGTCCGATAATTACCCAAAAGTACATGTCCGGGTTCATTGGAAAATACCTGAGACTTCGCCGGAAAATTCTTGAGTCACCGGAAGTTCGTCGGATTCCGGCAAGTACTGTTTACTACAACCAAATTGCTCATCGGCTACTGTTCATAGGTGAACAGAACACTAACTCCACACCACCACAGCAACAATTCGAGCACCAACATCACCACCATAACTGCAGCTACTTTCCGGTGGCCGGAATTCCACCAAACCACCGTGTCCAGCACCCAAAACAGCCCCACCTAAGTCCACAGAAGCAACACCAACACCATCACAACCACAAAGCCTGAATCCCCGACGGCGGCGCGAGTTGCAAAGGTAGAGAAGAGGTCGGGCGGCACTACCTGAGGCGGCGCGATGAAGAGGAGTAGCGGCGGACGGCGATTGAGCCGAGGTGAGATCAAGCTCTACTCCTCGATGGCGTCGAACCCGAGTCAACAAGTGGCGGCGACGATTAGGTGACGGGCCGTTGGCTCAGCAGAAGGAAAGGATGGGGGATCGCTGTGGTGATGGAGGAAGAGGAAACAGAGACGACGGGGAGAAAGGAAGAAGAGGAAGGTCTGGGCGACGGTTGGGCGGCAGTCGCGAGTTGAGGCGGTGCGAAGGGAAGTGTGTGGCGTCGGTTGAGGGGGAAAAGAGAGAGATGGCGGTGAGGAGATCGCGAGAAGAAGAGAGGAGCAGAGGAAGGCTGTGGAGTCGGGTAGCGAGGGGAGGAGGGGATTTAAAGGAGAGGGGAGGGGATTTAAAGGAGAGGGGAGAGGAAAAAATTCTGGGGAGAAGAGTGATGAAGAAGAAGAAGGAATTCGGGGAAAAGAAAAGGTGAAGGGGAAGGAAGAAGAGAAAAAAATTCTGGGGAGAAGAGTGATGAAGAAGAAGAAGGAATTCGGGGAAAAGAAAAGGTGAAGGGGAAGGAAGAAGAAAAGTGAGGAAGAAGGGGAAGAAAAGAAAATTGGGTGAAAAGAAAATTAAATGGGAAAAAGAAGAAAAAGAAAAAGAAAATGGGAAAAGAAGAAAAAAAATGGGAAAAGGAGAAAAAGAGGAAAAAGACAAAGAAGAGGTGGTCCGGGAGAGAGGAAAATTGTGGCTCGGGTGTCGGCAGCATTATTGAGCTGAGAATGGACCAAAATACCCTTTTTCCGGCTTGCAATCTTTTGCCGACATAGGGGTATATTTGTCTTTACGAAAACCCGTCCCGGGTCCAAAAATACAACTTAGGCTCGGAAAATCTATTTAATTCTCCTGAGCATTGTGGAAGTCCCAAAATTGTAAACCGAGGCTCGGTAAGTAGTATAAAATTTTCGGTAACCCGAAATAACTCTTGGGGTTAAATTCCAAGGCTCGGTTGTTGATGGAGAATACTCCAGAACGTCTCGTACTCCTCGGGAATCGGAATCCGAGGTTCGATTATTCTCGATAAAATCTCGATATAATTCTTGTTTAACAGCAGTAAAACTTTATTATCCACTGTGAAAGTCAAAACGACTCGGTAAAATTACAAAAATTTTACCCGGGTCGTTACAGTCGTAGGCATCTAGGGTCCTACAATGACAATGAACCTATGTTGAACTCCACCTCCACCAGGATGGTACAAATCCAACACTGATGGGCGCCATGAGCTCTCACACAAATCGAGTAGGTGCTGGTGGCCTTATCCGTGATCCAAAGGGAAGATGGTACAAAAGATTCATCCTAGATTACGTCCCAGTACTAGTTTTCAGTCGAAGCTCGGGCTATTTATGATATTTTGTGTATCGCATGGAATATGAGTATAACTCACTTGATCGTGGAGATAAACAACCAAGTGGCAGCTCGACTTTTGAACCATGAGACAAATAGTAGGCTAGAACATCTACCTTTGTTGGAGTGTATACGGTCCTTGTTAGCCCGAGAATGCAGAATCAGCTTCTGTCATAACTACCGTGAGACTAACTTTATAACAACTATATTAGCTAGAAAAGCCCTTGATGTAGAAGATGATGAGTTGAGACTGTTTGACATCCCTCCTGTGTTTTTTGCATTAATACCTTATTGGCGGATGCAACATGAACTATTATAACTCGTGATTTATTTTTATAATCTAATGTAGTCACATGTCTTTTCACAAAAAAAGATTGACTAAAGTTTAACGGATTAAAATACGGATGTTGAAGAATTTTAGACTAAACATAATGATGGATAAAGAGTATATACAATTATTAAGAACGGAGAAGGAAAGAAACATTTGTCCATCTATAATACCAATATTTAACTAGCTTTATTAACTTTACCTGCCTGTAATGTGACATTGTACCGAAGAAGAATGAAATTGACTGCATCATAGGTCATGTCTTACGAAAGATATTTGACTCCTCTTTGTTGATTTATTTGAGCAGAGTATAAATAACTCGATGCTATTGTCCAACTTGGACGTGACAAATGATGATGGAGAAACCTACAAAGACGAACTTGCCAAAAACACCTGCCTATAATAATAATCAACTAATGAATCCGGTTTGTTAAATATCCTTCTTTATTCACAATTTCTTCCGTATCCATATTATTTAAATAATCCATCGAATTAATAATTAGACCCCTATGTGTGGCAGTAAAAACTAAAAACCCAAGAGACTCATATCTTGACCGACGACATATATATATAGTCACACACATATATATAAACCAACCAAAACAACCCTAATTACCCCTCCTTCCTACTAATGAGTACAAACTAGATAGAAAAAAACGGATCTGATGGGGGGGATTTGCAGCACATGCCAATCAAGTGAATCGACCAGATGCGTGGCTGCCACTGGAAAACTGATCCATGAAGATGGACAGCTTGAAGAATTCTCGAACCCAGTTAGGGTTTCACATATACTAGGGACGCACCCCACGTGTTTCATATGCAACGCAGACGACATGGGTTTCGACGACCATGTCTTCGCCATCGACGACGACGAGCAGCTCCGCCCAGGTGAGCTTTACTTTGCCTTGCCCTTGACTTGGTTGAACAATCCCCTCACTCCCCAGCAAATGGCAGACTTGGCCGTGAAGGCAAGTTTGGCCCTGAAGAAGTTTCGTGCCCGCCGGGGTATGATCTGTTCTTGGTGTGGGGCTAGAGCGCAGATAGAAGTATTAGTGGGCGAGGCTATTAAATCAAGGAAGCAGGCAGTAGGCGGCGGCGGTGATGATGGTGGTTGTAGTGAAGAGTTTTTGGTTAAGAGAAGAGGGGGAGGCGGTGGCGGTAATTATGGAAGGAAATTTCCAAAGTTGAGTGCTATTTTAGAGGAGTGATTAAGGAAGGATATGCTTTTAAGTTCGTATTATAATACATTGGGATTTTGGTCGATATTTTTTTCTCTAATTAACTGGTGCAGCTATTCATCTTATTTAATTTTGATATTAACATCTCAGCGCAGAGATAATTCCTTTAATTATTTAATGGTTTCATTGCTTGAACATATCGTACATATATAGAATGACTGGTGATGTTTTCAATGTTTATATTATTTGGAAGGAGATCAGTCTAATGTGTGAATTTCCATGCTTTTTTTTTTTGTTTGTTTTTGGGAGGATATTGAATATTTGAGGTTTGCCGCCCCAAATAAGGGGGCTATTAACTTGTGCTATTGAGGAGGGATCAAATCTGCAGGTTGCCAACTAGCTACAAGCTAGGACTTTGTCTCTTAGAGCGTCGAAGTTCCTGCTTGAATTCGATGATATCAACACTCAACAAAGCAAAGTTATAAGGAAGAAACTTAACAGAAAGATAACTGCAGAACATTCATATTTTTGCAATTAAGGGTATTAATCTTAACTGATTACTTTGGACCTTTTCCAACAATTCCGGTCTGCCAGCCAATCCTTCAAAGTTCAAGTAATAATTTATATGCATTTCGTGGACATGGCAGTCTCCAAATTGGCGAACATAAGGGACCTATGGGGGAAAATTAACGAGGAGAACAATACAATGACCTGTGATGTTTTCCATGTTTGTATTTATTGGGAAGGAGATCAGTCTAATGTGTGAATTTCTGTGCCTTTTTTCTTTTTTTTTTTTGTTTTTGGGAGGATATTGAATATGTGCGATTTGCCCCCAAATAATTAAGGGAGCTATTAACTTGTGCTATTGAGGAGGGATCAAATCTGCAGGTTGCCAACTAGCTACAAGCTAGGACTTTGTCTCTTAGAGCGTAAAAGTTCCTGCTTGAACCCGATGATCTCAACACTCAGGGAGAAACTTAGCAGAACGAATTATAACTGCAGAACAATCATATTTTTGTAATTAAGTGTATTGATCTTAACTGATTACTTTGGACTTTTTCCAACAATTCGGTCTTCCAGCCAATCCTTCAAAATCGAAGTAATAATTTATAAGCATTTCGTAGTTGGCATTCTCCAAACTGGCGAACATAAGGGAAAACGAGGATGTGTGTTCGTCTACTCTAGTTAGAACATCAAATTATATGTGGTCAATTAGGGAAAAAGGAAAAAAAGAGAAACCTGATAAATTATTTGCGGGCAAACGTAGCGAAGCGAGGAAATCAAATAGACGATGGATCAATTGCTCTAAAGTTGCACGAGAGGCAATATTCCAATGAAATAAATCATATGTGAAGTAAAACCAATTAAGTCCTATTGCAATTTACGTTTGACCCCTTTCAGATTTTATTTTTTCACATAAATCCTTATTATTACAGAAAAAAAAAATTATATTGCAATTTACGTGCGATGTTGGATCCATTGTTGGTATATGATCAGTCAAACTCTTTCTCATTCCAGTCGTTTGTCAGACAATAACATCATTAATTTTTTTTTTGGCCAGCCATTGTAGTGCAATGGCAACAAAGTCTTGGCATATCCAAACTACCCTAGTTCGATCGAGATCAAAGTTTCATCACCCACTACTTTTTTAATGCCATAAAGATGGGAAGGCATTGATGAAACTAGAAAAATTATAAGAAGAAAAGAACTAGCCGGAAATAAATTAGTTAAAGCCAATGATGAAACTTTTGTTTATTAATGGGAAAAAAATTGGAACAAGCAACTCATGGTTCAACCGTTCAAAGAACTCAACAAGCTTGACTGAGAAAAGGACATCTTGATAAGGTTTGTTAATAATTGAAGTGAAGCATCTAAATATATGATTTTTCCTTCTAGTCCCTTGTTTAGTATAGTTTGAACTGGGTCGGCCCATTTAAAGATAAAGTCTTCCAATATGGACTTTCTCAATTTAGAAGACTCAAATTTAAGGTTGTCCATAGATGAAACTTAGGGATAAAGCTCTTCAATACTGATTTTCTCATTGATCTTCCAACACTAGTTTTCTGATTTTCACTTGTTTAGTCTAGGTTTTATTTGGTATTAGAATCTAAATTTCTCTTTGGAATTACTCTCTCGGATATCTGACTCTTGGGAGGAAGAAACAAGGATTATATTTGGCTGAAAACAAAATATCTTTTTTCTTTTTTTTTCATATAAAAACATGAAGGATAAACTTGTGACATAATAAAATAACAGTAGTTGGATCTTACCAAATTAACCAAATAGAATCTGTACAATGGAAGATTTTTTTCCTTTATCACACCAAATGTTTCTTAATTGGAGTTGGATTTATCCATCTCAGCCTATTACTTTGGCATTTTGGAACCCTGATCCCCAACAGGAATCTACTCACTCAAAATTATATAGACTTCTTTCTTCTGATTACCACGGAATCTGGCACCCCAATCCCCCCACAGAAATCTGCGTACTAGAGTTACTTGTTACGCTAGATTCTAAAACTCACCAACTTACCAAAACCTATAAATTGCTTCCTATTTTCTTCAAGAGCCACTGAGCCACTGTATTGCAAGCTGTCTTATAGAGGTGATCAGTGACTTGAGATATATACAGAATAAATAAGCGTGCAAACTAGGAAAGTCATACGGCAAGGCAAATCATTGAACAGACATCTTTGGGTCACAAATCACAATCCTTCCAAGAAAAGTGCATCCAGTTGTCTGTTTTGGCCATATGAAACATATTACAGGCTACCAAAACCTTTTCAGAAATCTACCACATTTAAAAGTTAATACCAAATTTAGCTAGTAATGTGCATGAACCTCTCGCTAATTCCCCCATGAACTAATTGACACATGCATGATTAATTTTTCAAGAATGTGATCTACAGTGTACACTATTAAGACAAGAGCATTAATAATGGAGCAGGCAAATCTAGGCAGATCTCTCCTTGGCAGCCGCAAGCTGTCTCTTACCATGATGGATACATGCTCAATACACCATGCATAAAAATAAGTGATCTCTACATTCTATTATATGTTACACTTTATGGAAAGTACTGTCCAGTAGTCAATTGGACCTTATTATATTCTTGTCCATGCTTTTTCTCCCTATATATATACATATTTCTCCCTTCCCCTTCTCCCCGTAAACAACATTTTCTTATAATATAGAAAAACAAAAGAAAAGCGAGTGCTAATTCTTCTTTTTTCCCCTTTCAAAATGGGCAACTGTGCAGCCTCTCAGTACACAAAGAAAGGTGGTGGTGGTGTTGCAAGGCAAGCCACAGCCAAAGTTATTCACATGGATGGAAGGCTACAAGAGTTCAAGCAACCAATCAAAGCCAGCCACCTACTAACCCAGAACCCCAAACACTTCCTCTGCAGCACAGAGTCCATGTACGTCGACCATCACCTGCCCCAAGTTCCTGCAACTGAGGAGCTGCAGTTGGGCCAAATCTATTTCCTGATGCCACTGTCTAAATCCCGGGCACCCTTGTCCTTGCAAGAATTATGTTCACTGGCTTGTATTGCAAGTGCAGCTCTGGCCCAACCCGACATGGGCCGCGGGTATCCTGATGGCAAAGGTTGCAGTGTCTTGGTGGAAATGGGTTCCAATTTTTGGCATAAGAACAACGGTGTTGTAATATTCCGGTAGGTGCTGCTAATGTTGTTGTATCAGTTGGAAATTTTTTGGCCTGGTGTTAGTGGAAAAAAAAAAGAAAAAGAAATTGGGTTGTAATGTGCAAAGGAAATGGGGATGAACTTGCTTTGAAATTAATGAAAGGCCACTTGGTCCTCTGTTTTTTAATTCCTTATATTGTAATAATAATAGTTATGGTAAAGGCCAACATTAGACATTACAGATAACGCATGGCTGTTCATATTTTGGCGTTGTGTGGAAGTTGATTAATAATAGTAGCATTTTCCCACTCCACTCTTCTATCTTCTAGTATCACTACTGTATATAAATATTTTTGGGTCGAAACTCGAAGGCAAATATTCGATTCATAAAGGACTTAATCAGCCAAAAAACTACCTTGAACATCCCCCAAAGGGATTAAATCAAATATCACTAACTAGAAAATTAATAAAAAAAAAATTCACAAGTAAGATTTTAATCCCGATCTGGGACAGAAGATTCAAATAATTGGACTGGCGTAAAACTCTGACTCGAATAATCTTACAGAAGCAGGATACCTTGTCAAAGGAGACCAATCCTGAGGCATGATCTGTCTCATCGTGCCACCTTCGAAAGCACTTTAGTTAATATATTTTTACTTAAACATTATGCTTTTAGTTTAAGATTCCCGTCAGATTAATGTGGAGAATTTCAAGTTTGTGTGATTCACGTGGTTGGTTAAGTGTTGATTTAATAAACACCCATGTTCTAAACCAGCATATACTTTTGACACAAGCATTTTTGAAGGAATATTAGAGGCGTATAGGTTGATTTTTGTGGTGGTAGGAAGTTTCTTCTTTCTTTATTTTGTTTATTATAAATGAACTTTATAAAGGCATTTGATTTGAATTTGATTGCATGCAAGGGAATAGTTCATTTCATTTCTATTTGGTGGGCATGGCTACCGCTTTTTGGCCACCACCATGGAAAGTAGTTGTCCACCTCTAAAACGACCTGTATATGCAAGAAAAACGGTGCCTAACCTGCAGAGAAAAAGAGAGAAAAAGCCATCTAAAAGTAAATTAGACTAGAGATATTGGGAAACAGTCTCTCGAATGTATAATTTCAGGAGGAAGAAAATGGGTTAGTGATTGTAATGGATCCTACATGTCTTAGTGAAGGCCTTTTAATAAAGAATTGTTAGTATAATCCATCAATACCAAAACCTGGTAGCATATATGTATCTTCAATCAATTTCAGCCTTAATTATGTGCCTGCAGTGTCTCACAACTACACCATCAAAGCTAAAGATTTACAAAAGGACAAAACTGATTTTGTGCTTGATGGTTAACTGTAACAGTCCGGGTAAAATTTTTGATTTTTACCGGGACTGTAAAAGTCTTTTTACCGTGATTTACTGTTGAATTAATCTTGGGTAATTAATTCAAGGTAAATCGGGAATCGTTTTTCGAAACCGAGAGTTTTCCCGCGCTCGTGATTTTCCCGTGGATTTTTCGGGCCTAAGTTGGTATTTTTCGGGTTTCGGAATTTCTCGGAAAACACCGGAAAATAACTAAGGGGGTATCAGTTATTTTCTGGTCTGGATCGGACTCGCTCCATAATGCAGACAAGCTGCATTATTGGATGATCACATGTGCATAGTAAATCCAACGTTTATAAAAGAAGAAGAAGAAGAAAGCAGGAGAGGAAGAAAAGAAGAAAAAAAAAGAAAGAAGAGAAAAGGAGAGAAAAAGAAAAAGAGAGAAACGAAAAAGAAAAAAAAAGAAAGAAGAAAAAAAAAAAGAAAAATATAGAAATAGAAAAAAAACAAAAAAAAGAAACAGAGAGGGAGTAAAGAAAAAAAAAGAAAAAAAAAATTCGGAAAATAGAAAAGAAAATAAAGAAAATACAGAAAAAGAAGAAAAAAGAAAAAAAAAGAGGAAGAAACCCGGATGAACAGTGCGCCACCCAGATTGAAACGCCCCGACCCGTATTTACCGTACACAGTAAACACGTGCCGGAACTGTGACGACCCAACCAAATAAAGACCAGCATACAGTGTAATCAATAAGAACACGGGCTCAACAGCCCAAAACAAAAACATCAATAATAACTCAACTGGCCCAATGGCCCAATAATAGTAAAAGTATGCACAGCGGAAGACTTTAAAACTCACAAAGACACTGTATGCTATACCGATGCAAACTATGGATCCGAGCCCTGTCCAAGGGATAGCGCCTCAGCCTGTCTGGAATGCATCAAACCTGTACCAAAAATAACTCATCCTACGGGATGAAAGCCCGCAGGTAAGGGGTGAGTCCGAAGTGCTCACCGACGAAGGAAAGACAATCAATATGCACACTATAAAACTCAAGGTCCAAAAACAGGCAAAAACAGCCAAATACATACCAAACCGAAAGACTGGACCCAAAACCCGGTCCAAGACCAAAAAGACTCAAATAAAATTCAATTCTCCAGTTTTATCTTTCCGGGCCCCGCCACGGATAAGCTAGGGTCGTACCAGGTTATCAACCTATTCCTGATGCCAGATCAAAAAGAACCCGGGATCAACATCCCAATATCAAACTCAGGGATCAACATCCCAATCAAACCGGCATCAACATGCCCATCACAAGTAACCCAGATCATGGCACCACAAAACAGTCCCAAACCATCCGGTCGTACCACTACTTACCACGCGACAATTATATTACCGTCATTAAAATCAAATCACAGGGATCAGCATCCCTAACCAAAATCCCGGGATAGACATCCCATCCAAAATACCAAGGATCGACATCCTTGTCACAATTCATTAATTATTCCATTATACTTATTCCAAAAGACACAGAAAATCAACACGGGGATAAACATCTCAAAAAAACCAAGAAGACATGGGATAAACATCCCGAACCAAAACACAGCAAAAGCAACAATCGACAATGCACAATCATCAAAACATAATAACCGAGTAATATAGGCACATATTGAAGGAAATCCATCCTCACCTTGGCCGATTACTCAACTCCGGAAACTATGACCGGTACGACGCCGGCTCCTCGGGAAACTGCCCAATATCCAAAAACCTATACAACAAAATCATACATACACATAAATGCACATATTCGGTATACTATGATGCCCAAAATGCGTAATAACTCATCCCGATTACATGTCTTTTATTTATTATCTTTTATCGAAAATAATTTACCGAACGTATTTCCGAATATAATTTCGGTACTGTACTTTAATTAAAACTCTGTAAAAATATTTTCATAAAATAATTATAATTTTTCAAAATAATAATCATCATAATTTTTCCAAGAAAAATAATAAGCTATTTATAATTTTCAGAAAATATTTATATAGTATTTATCTTTTCTAAATATATATAGTAATAATATTTCCAACACAAAATATAATTAACTTTAGTTTCCAAAATACATATTTATGTACATATACCAAAAACATAATTTTCCAGACGAAATAATATACATATTAAATTTCCAGAAATTATTTTAAGGTATATTTATATATTTTTCTAATTAATAATAGTTTCCAAAACAAAACTTAATTATTTATCAAAGTAAATATATATTTCAAAACCATAAACCATAACACAGATTTACCATATTTTTCGAAATATGAAAATATATATTTTTTTCCTCAAAATTAAATACCAGAATACAGGTAAATACATAAATACATATATATATTGTTTTGTTTTTTTTAATTAAAAGCAGAACTGGTCGCACCCGGATCCAGACCCAGGCGCGACCCGGACTGCACAGCGGGTCGACTGCTCGGATCTGCTCACCTCGACAACGGCGGCGGCGCGAGCTCGAGGAGGAAGGTGTCGCGAGGCCGGCGAGGTGGAAGCGAGCTCGAGGGCGGTGGAAGGACGGCGGAAGCCTGTCGGCAGCGGGCGCAGGAGCAGAGGAAGCAAGATCCGCGGGTCCTCCTCCGGGTCGTTGGCGCGTGACGGCGGCTCCGGTGACGGGATGACTCGGGGGCGACGGGGATGAGGTTGCGACGGTGTGGCGAAGGCGACGGTGTGGGCGGTGTGACGAGACTCGGCCGGAAACTCCACCTCATGAACAGTACTGTTCATCCGGGTTATTTTTTTCTTTTTCTTTCTTTTCTTCTATTTTCTTCTTTCCTTTTCTCTATTTCTGATTTTCCTTCTTTTTTTTTCATTTTTCTGATTTATTATTTTTTCCACTTTCTTTTTCCTCTCTTCTTCTTTTTTTTTTTTTGTTTTCTGATTTTCCCCTTTTTTCTTTTCTTTCTTTTTCTTTTCTTTTTTTTATTTTTTTTCTTTTTCTCTCTTTTTCTTTTTCCTTTCCTTTTCTCTCCTTTTTTTCTTTCTCTCTTTTTTTCCTCTCTTCCTCTCCTCTTCCACCGGCTTCTCTTCTTTTATAAACTGTAATGTTACTATTTAACATGTGAATCAATAATATAATTTCGTCTGTATTACGGGCGAGTCCGATCCGGACCAGAAAATAACAGATACCTCCTTAGTTATTTTCCGGTGTGATTTTCCGAGAAATTCCGAAATCCGAAAAATACCAACTTAGTTCCGAAAAATCCATGGAAAAATCACGAGCGCGGGAAAACCCTCGGTTTCGAAAAACAACTCCCGATTTACCTTGAATTAATTACCCAAGATTAATTCAACAGTAAATCACGGTAAATAGACTTTTACAGTCCCGGTAAAAATCCAAAATTTTTACCCGGGCTGTTACAGTCCCCTCGGGTCACTGTTCACCAAACGGAGTTCCCCGCCGAGTCTCGACGCACCGCCGCCACCATCCGCTTCCCCACACCGACGCGACCTCGACGCCGTCGCCTCCTCCCGTCCCCGCTGCGAGACGCGCCGTCAGTGGCCTTTGACCCGCGGCGAAACCCGTGGATCTTGCTCCCAGCGCCGCTGACGACGAAACCGTCAGCCTTCCGTCTCCTTTCCGCCGCCCGTGGAGTCGCCCCGATGTCGCCGACTCCGCGCTAGCCTTCCCTCGAGCAGCCGCGCCGTCGACCGCCGCAGCTAGGTAAGAACCCGTTTTCTCTGGGCGGGTCGCGGCCGGGTCGCGCCCTTCCTGGGTTACAATCCGGATCTTTTGTTTCTTTAAATAATATATATATATATATATATATATAATTTCTGCTAATTAATTTCTGAAAAAAAAGGTAAATATTATTTTGGAAAATTATATGTAATATTCTGGGTTTTTGTTTTAGAAAATATATATATACTTTGATTCTTCAAATTAAGATAATTATATTTTGTTTGAAAATTATTATTATGGCTAGTTTGAAAAATATATATATACCTTGAAAATATTTTCTGGAAATTATAATTATATGTTATTATTTCTCTGGAATACAGTATGTATATGTTATTATTCTTGGAAAATATATATAGCTATATTTCTGAAATATATATATTTATGTTGAATTATAATTGTTGAGAAATATTTTATCTTAGGAAATAAAAATGTATATATATTAAATTGTATTTATTTTCAGAGTAAGTTTTTATGATTATATATTTTCTGGAAAATAAAATATAGCATATGATTAGTATATATATATTTTTGGTAAATGACAATATTTGGTAATTATATTATGGTAAATTGTTTTATTAAAAATGTAATATTTTAGAAAATAAATGTAAACATATGTTATCTTTTTCAAAAAATTATGGTGAATATATTTTAGGAAGTATAATTAATTTATGAAAATATTTTTAAGAGTTTTAATTAAAGTATGGTACCGAAATTATATTCGGATATATGTACGTATAATATTCCGGTAAAATTGATAATAAAAGATACATAATCGGGATGGGTTATTTCGCAGTTTGGGCATCATAGTATACCGATTATGTGTATTTATGTGAGTATATGGTTTTGCTGTATAGGTTTGGATATCGGGCAGTTTCCCGAGGAGCCGGCGTCGGACCGGTTATTGTTTCCGGAGTTGAGTAATCGGCCAAGGTGAGGATGGACTTCCTTCAATATATGCCTGTATTACTCGGTATTGTGTTTGATGTTTATTGCACTGTTGATGATTGCATACGTTGTGATTGTTGTCGGGATGTTTATCCCAGTATGTCAATTTGGTATTTTTGGGATGTTTATCCCCGTGTTGATTTTCTGTGTCTTTTGGTTCAAAGTATAAAATGGATTAATAATAAATTGTGATAAGGATGTCGATCCTTGATTTTGGATGGGATGCCTTTCCCGGTATCTTGGTTAGGGATGTCGATCCCTGTGATTTGATTTTAATGACGGTAATATAATTGTCACGTGGTAAGTAGAGGTATGACCGGATGGTTTGAGACTGTTTTGTGGTGCCATGATCTGGGTTACTTGTGATGGGCATGTTGATGCCGGTTTGATTGGGATGTTGATCCCTGAGTTTGATAATGGGATGTTGATCCCGGGTTCTATTTGATCTGGCACCAGGAACAGGTTGATAACCTGGTACGACCCTAGCTTATCCGTGACGGGGCCCAGAAAGATAAAATTGGATAATTGGATTTTATTTGAGTCTTTTCGGTCTTGGACCGGTTTTGGGTCGAGTCTTTTGGTTTGGCTGTTGTGCCTGTGTTTTTGGACTTGAGTAATTTTTGTGTTCATATTGATGGTCTCTCCTTCGTCGATGAGCACTTCGGACTCACCCCTCACCTGCGGGTTTTCATCCCGTAGGATGAGTTATTTTTGGTACAGGTTTGGTACATCCCAGACAGGCTGCGGCGTTAACCCTTGGACACGGCTTGGATCCATAGTTTGCATCAGTGTCGCATACAGTGTTTGTGAGTTATTTAAGTCTTCCGCTTTGCATTGTTTTTACTATTATTGGGCCGTTGGGCCAGTTTAGTTATTTATGATGTTTCTTATTTTGGGCTGTTGAGCCCGTGTTCCTGTTGTATACACTGTATGCTGGGCTTTGTCTGGTTGGGTTGTCACAGTTTCGGCACGTGTTTACTGTGTACGGTAAATACGGGTCTGGGCGTTTCATTAACAAAATCCTCATATGCTTGAAAGAAATGAAAATGGAGATCCTGACGTAAATGAGTTACAAATATTTTAAGTTCAAGTTTTCTCAACTACTCAAACAGAAGCTCCTTTCTCAACAAAAAAAAGGAAATGTGTTATAAATCATGTGTGAAAACTACCTAACCTGTATTATATATACACACATCCAGTGAATGAAAATAGGATGAGCACAGCTTCTTTTCTCTACGCTTTCATCCTTTCTGCTTTCCATCTTCTACCCATTTTCTTCATTATTATGACTAGAGTTTTAACACGTTATCAGCACGACTTGTTCTCTACCCGAGCATGATTTTTCCGAGCAGAAAACAAAGAAGAAAAAAAAACAGAAAAAAGGGAAGGAAGAAGGAAGATGAACAGTCCACCACCTCGGGTTACTGTTCATGGCGAAGAGCTCCGGGCCACCTCTCGTCTCACTACCACCACCGTCAGCATCCTCACGCCGTCGCCGACCTGACGGCGCCTTCCCGTCCGGTTCCGCCGCCCGACACGCCGTCCACAGCCTGAGACCCGTCGGTTTCTCCTCGCGACCTGAATCCACTGCAGATCCGCCCGTCACACGACCCGCAACAAACAGACGCGACCGCGCCGTCCCTGCCTCGATGCGCGCCTCATCTCCACTCCCGACAGTGCGGCCGCCCTACCATCCTCCTCGCACACTCCTTCTCGCCGGATTCCGTTGCCACTGAGCCAAGCCCAGCAGGGGTCGGGTCGGACTTTGCCGCGTCTCGACGTACCGTGCCGCTCAGCCAGCCTCGCCTTGCTTGCCGCCCGTCGCAGCCTCACACTCCTCGCCGCCATGTCTTTTTCCGCCGCATCGACCGTTGCTGGAGGTGAGTCGACCGGATTTGGGAACGGGTAACCCGTTTCCTTGCTCGGGTCGTAACCTGAGTTGAAGATGACCCGTCTGTGGCGGGTATGACCCGACCGCAGATGGGTCGCGGGCTTGGGTCTGCTGGGCCTGAGAAAATGGACTTGGGCCGTGACATTGGGCCTGTTGCGTGGACCTGCACCAGGGCTTCTATGTCAGCTTGGGTTTTAGACTGTGCGATGGGCTGGGTTTTGTCCTTTTGGCCCAGTACAAAAATAAATAATAAAAAAATAATTATATTTCTGGAATTGAAATAATAATTTGGCATATTATTTTGACACTTAAAAATTAAATGGTGAATGATAATGATAATGGTAAATTAATCTGAGACATAACCGAGCTGGACTAGTATTTTAATTTACTGTACAGCATATCATGTACATATCAATTTATGTGCATCTTATGTGATCACGTTATATTATTTTCATGAAACCAAGGCAATCATTTTTAAATTTTTTCAATCCGCATTTGTTTATTTGTTTAGTATTCAATATTGGCCGGCTAAGCCGCCTTGCTTCATTTATTGGCCGGCAAAGCCGCCTTATCTCTATGTTGGTCGGTAAGCCGCCTTGTTTCATTTGATGGCCGGCTAAGCCGCCTTTATCGAGTAAGCATATATTATACAGTATCTATTATTATTATGCTTATTTTTATGATTGGGCTATTAAAAGGCCCATTATATTTATTTTCTAGCTTTAATTTACGTTTTGATTGGGCTCGTACAAGGCCCATTGCATTTAATTTTTGTTTATTCAATTTTAATTGGGCTATGAAAAGGCCCAATATATTTATTTTCTTGCTCTAATTGGGCTAGTACAAGGCCCATTGTTTTTATTTTTCAGTTATTTAATTTTAATCGGGCTAATTATAAACGGCCCATGTTTATTTTATTTCAGTCTTTTATTTATTTAATTTTTGGAATTATGTTAGTATTCCAAAACTTGTATCCGAGGCCCTTAAAATTTCCGAAAGAAATTTATTATGGGCATTAAATGTGAAAATAAATTTAAATGATAATAGTCTGGAAGACTAAATAAAAGAGTCTAGAAGACTCAATAAAGGAGAAAATAAAGCAAAGACTGGATGTCTTACTGCCAAAAGATCCCGCAGATCTTTGAGGAAAATTGAAGAAAAGATATGACCACCAGAAGATGGATATTAAAATTTCCGGAAGAAATTTATCATGGGCATTAAATGTGAAAATGAATTTAAATGATAGTAGTCTGGAAGACTAAATAAAAGAGTCTAGAAGACTCAATAAGGGAGAAAATAAAGCAAAGACTAGATGTCTTACTGCCAAAAGATCCTGCAGATCTTTGAGGAAAACTGAAGAAAAGATATGACCACCAGAAGATGGATATTATATGACCACCAGAAGATGGATATTGTTCTTACTTACCCTGAAGGCGCAAGTCATTTTTATTGAATGCTTTTATTTTATGTTCTATTTAATTATTATTTGTTCTATTTTATTTTATTATGTTTACTTTACTGTTATTATAATCGTTTGTAGAATATTGGCTCAGGCATTTGTCTTGGAGACAATGCAAATTGACATCCAAGGAGGACAGTTATATGTGTGGATGTCAACTATTTTACATAATATGTATAATCTCCAAATGAAAAAAAAGGTTTATACGCTCCAGAAGAGCATAAGTTTGAATATGTTCTTGAAGAACGCATGCTTTATTATTATCTAGAAGATCATATATTTACGCTATGGAAGAGCAAATACTCTTGAAGAGTACAAAAACTCCCACTTACTACGATAAAAGATATCATTATGGATCCCGTTGAATTGACCCTGCTCTATTCCCTGAAGCGAATGAGACAATATAATTATTTGTGCCATGTGGCCGTGAATGAGATAATAATGGAAAAGCTAAGGGCAAACATGCATATTATTATTGCATAAATAGATCCATAATTGGAGAACATTCAAAGAGGTTCTCATACATGAGTATTAACAGTTATTTATCTGTTGGGTACAACATTGAATCTAAAACTCTGAGCCTCGTTGTTGATGTTGACCCTAACACTGTCGTTCCAGGAGAACCACGTGCCACCCATATTGTTTTCTCCAGGTATCTCAAACCGATTCGTTGCAGGAAAACGAAGTGGGATTACACCATGATTTTCTCCTGCTTGCCACAAAGTCTCAGTAATCAGTACCATGTTCGGCTTGTACTGATTCTTCAGATCCCTTAAGGTACGCACAAAATCTTGGAACCTTCTTGCTACACCCCTGCAATTCCATAGTAGAAGCCGTACCTTAGGCCATGTAGGTGGTAACCCAGTCACCTTTGGGACGCTCCGAGCCATCATGGAAACCTGATAATAACTGCTTTGAATTAAAATTTGACATGAAGACTCTAGCTGAAATTCCTGCAGTCTATTAGATATGAAAAACATAATAGAGTTAGCCGAGCCATAAAAGGAAGCCCTTAGATTGCTTTGGTCCTCTAGGAAGAAAGTTTCTTCCATAGGAGTTACGAAGAACCTAGATGAATAAAGTTCATCAACAAACACTAAACGAGGAATTCTCGCCAGATCATTCGGTAATTCCTCTTGCTGCTCATTCATCATGCTATATTCTAGTCTATTCCTCCTTCCTAGAGAGGCACCCTCAACAAAGAAGACAGTTGCTGGGGAAGGCATTCTTTATGTGGTTTTTCTGAATCTATATGTTTCACCACATAATACTGCCCTCTTTTATAGCCTGAGCTTAGACAGCCAGACGTCAGTATTTCAAATGTGGACCCTTTTACTTATCTCCAAAAAGATCCTGAAGATTTTTCGGTTTCACAAAACTCCAAAGTTGCTTTTGAAAAAGTTTGCTTAATAATTCTGATCTTTTCGACATGAGTGGCAGATATAAGCCTAAAATTGGCACATATATTGCAGCCTGAAGCTAGCAATCTAAGTTATTAAACTTACCATATCCAGCCAGAAGTTGGAATGCACTAGCCTAAAGCTAGAAATTTTTAAGTGTTTAAATACACAGTTTGCACAGCCCGAAGCTGAGGCCAACTAGAAGTTGGCTGATAAATATGTAATTTATAGCTAGTATGTCCCAGCCAGAAGCTGGTAAATTATCTTCCTAAGTCATCATATCCAGCCTGAAGCTGGCATATATATATATAGCAGCCTAAAGCTGGCACCAACTTGAAGTTGGTACATGGACATATTGTTTGGTTTGACCGGTTGGACCATCCCGGGTCAATAATGATGCACAAAATTTATTTGGTCATTCATTGAAAAACCAGAACTTTTACAATCAATGAATTTCCATGTATTTGTTTGCTGCGAAATTAATAATACGGCCTTCCTAAGATGAAATTGGCCTAGACCAGCAAGTTTGGGATTAATTCTGGGATATGAACGCGGACTGATAAATCCGCTGTGTTGACCATCTGGGTAATTTTTACGATGCATCGACTAGATGGTCCATTGTGTGACGCAAGTTGGCATTGTGCGCACTTGTTTTAATGATTAAGCCACTTGCGGGTACATATCCCTAATTATGTTATTAAACTATACGTCTAGAGAATGCTGGTATATTTCTTCAATGGAAAATGTATATCATTGGAAATAAACCCAAACTAATTTGGGTGAATATTCCAATTGATTGCAGGACCATTGCTGAAATATAATTGTTTGAGAAAATGATATTTTTACATGCAGCAATACTTGTGTGCATCAAGCCAACAAGTTATCATAATGTTCCCCTATTTAATTGGTTCTTGGTCATGAACCCAGTAACTCCCATCTTCAGACCAATTATTGTATATTGTATAATGCTCCACCACAGCATTGTTATGTTGGTCGTTAAAAAAAAGATTGGGAATATATGTTATGTATGTTGGGTATGTTAAAAATTAATTTGATAGTGTCTACCCAACATAAGGGGGAGGAAAATAAGCAGCTGGATCAAGATAAAGACATTACTCAAATGTATTATTAATATATGTTTGTTGATCCTCAAACAAATTAGTATGAACCTGAAATTCAAACAGATGATTCATTTCAAGAAAATTGATATGCAATTGCCAGACAAATAATGTGACCAAAATACCAGCTGCATATGCTCCTGCTCAAAATTGATGTTCCTGAAGAACAAGTATAGTATGCAAATGAATCTAAAGTGCGCCAGAAGCGTAGAATATACTCAGTTCCAAAAAGAAAAGAAATTCTCGATAGAGAAAAAGGAGCAGGGAGGTAAGATGGCCCCAGTAAAGAAAATAAGGCCTCCAGTAGAGGTTTGAATTAAAAGTCCTCAAGAAGAGGAAAATCCTCCAGAAGAGGTTTTCTGACACAAATTGATAAAGTTTCAGAAGTAACTCAGGTACCTGAAATAAATGAGTATGATGAGATCTCAATTACAGTGTCAGAAATAAGATGGAACCGACGTGAAATAACCGTTGACGGAATACTATTTTTATTTATTTATATAGCGCTAAATAAAATGAGGATCATAAACCTACATCTGTTGATAAATGTAGGCGCAGAAATGATTGGCCAAAAATAGAGAAACGCAATTAAAGTTGTGTTAGACTCGCTTGTGAAGCGAGGAATTTTTCGAACCTGTAGTCCGTACAACAATTGTATAAAATCGGTCAATTATAAATGGGTGTTTGTGCGAAAAAGGGGGAAAGCACGGCTTGTCGCACAAAGCTTTACCCAAAATGACCTGGTATTAATTGTGAGGAGATATTCTCCCCTGTGGTGGATGCAATTATTTTTGATAAGTCTGGCATTATATGAAAGAATTAGAAATGCATCTAATGGATGCAATTACAACCTATTTTTAAGGATCCATAAGTCATGACATATACATGAAGATCCCTGAAGGTTCTAAGTTGCTTGAAGCAACTAATTCCCGGGAATATTCAAAATTAAGATAATTTGATCTTTACATGGTTCGAACCAATTTGGATATGTATTGTATAAATGAGTATACGCATGAATTTATTGTTGCTTATGTTATTTGTTCATATCTACATATGAATTTCCATTGTTTTGTGATTTAAATATTATTAGAACTCCTGAAGAAGCTTCCAAATGCCGTGCTATTAGATTGGTCCTGAAGTACCCTATCTAAGTGAAAATCTATATTACTAGTAACATGAAGCCTGAAGCTTATGACTTGAGCCTATTGGCAAGATATAACTTTGCTATTATCTTCGGGATATAATAGACGTGGTATTATATTAACCCTGTAAACCCGAAGAGAATATAATTGGTTTTTGCAGATGCAGGTCCTTCATTTGATCCACATAAAGCACAGACGGACATCTGCTACAACTTTACACATGAAATTGCTACATCATCAGGACCACAAAAGTATGAAGGCAAGGAAGGTTCTCCAACAAGAAATTACGTAGATAATGTTGCCTACATTGTCCAATTAAAGTAGTCAAGTATCAAAAGTGATCGGACAAAGCATACGTCACCAGATGCCACCAAAAGTTGAGAAGGATGTTTGACATGCAACGACAAATCAAGAGAGACCAATATGAGGGGAAGTAGAATACGTACTGCACTCTTTTTTTCTTTACCAAGCTTTTATCCCACTGGATTTTTCTTGGTAAGGTTTTTAATGAGGCAGTTATCCCAAAAAGCGTATTCTACCCAAAATACAACAGTATTCAAGGGGAAGTGTTATAAATCATGCGTGAAAACTATTGTACCTAACCTGTATTATATATACACACATCCAGTGAATGAAAATAGGATGAGCACAGCTACTTTTCTCCACACTTTCATCCTTTCTGCTCTCCATCTTCTACCCATTTTCTTCATTAGTATGACTAGATTTTTAACAAAATGCCCTTTATCCATGGTGTCTGTCTTGGTGGTTGCTTTACAGTTCTGTCTAAGAAAAAAAAAATATTGGAAATAGTGACTAAGATCATATACAATAATATATATCCAACAAGAAGATCATACCCAACAATAGAGTATTAATGAGCTTCAATTTCAGTTTTGATGATGAGGGCTGCTGGCGTTTATAATTGTGCAATTTGTTCTCTACATATCCACATACATATACAAATATATCTTAACAAATGTCCAGTTGATCGTTAGGATCAACAATTGCCACCAATTGAATAAAGCATTCTGTTTTTTCTGCTTGCTTTTACAATTTTATACTCTTGATAGCAGATGATGGGTATTTGTGGGTTTTGCATTTTTAATAATTTTTTCAGATATCCCAATCAATCATTGCCTAGAAAAGTATTTGCACCCAATCTCTATGCACTCGCACAACTATTGCTGCTGGTAGTGGGGCTAACTATATGCAAGTTGCCTTAAGCCAAATTCTATAGTTCGTCGTCAATCATGAGTGTCTTTTTCTTCCTGCTCGTCAATACTTAAATCAGTTCTTAGCACAAACAGAACCTTCTGGTGGGTGTGTCCCATCCTCCACACCTTAACACCCTAAAGTATATTTACAAAGCACTATAAAGATTGAAGAAAAGAATGTTAAGGTTGATATGTCTTTTTTTGTTTGACAGAAAAAGGAATATGTTAGTGTTATCAGTCATCACCTAGACTATAATACTTCAATCACTTGAGGAAATTAGCAACCAATAATGTCATTGTTCATTGGCGATCATGATGGTGTAATAGGATTGTTAGATTGGCATTGGCACTAGGGAGAATGTTTGGAAGTCCATAATTTTCCCATGTACTTTATTGCTTTCCAACATTTTGTGATTTTTTAGCTCTCTTAATTAAACTAGACCCATAGGCATAACATGGAAATCTCAAGTTGTTGACTGCTTATCTATCCAACTGGTTTCTGAATCGTACGAGGAACATTATCTGATGAAACTCTACAATGCTCTGTTAAGGTCTCTGTATATACTTGCCATAATGCCAACTCATGCTTGCTAGATTACCATGTGGTGGTGTCTCCTGGGCGTGAAAAGAGCCCATTATACCCTCTCTAAGCCTCTTTGCCTTAAATTTCAAAAATGTACAATTTGGGATGAAGAAGAGTCCAAATGAGAATATTTGGTTTAGTGGCACTTCCAATTGATATTAATATCAGTTTAATAGCTAGGAATATTTAATTTAGACATTAATTCTGAGGTCCAATCCAAACAATCTTTATAAAGGGCACTGGGTTACCCATATGATCCGCGTATATATAAAATGACTAACAAAATGATTTAACTTAAGTTTCATGCTTTTCTTAATGCTTGATCATTCTCATAAAGATCATTAAACTATTGCAAGAGCGTATCAGCCAAGTACAAAAGGGTACAACATATTTTATTTTCTTTGGACATTAATACAACTTCATCAATTCAACATATGAATGTCAAATACATATGAGTACATAGCAAAAAGCCTCAAATGGGTGTGGCAGGAAGGAGCTACCCCATCCTCAACTCAGTTTGCCACATGCCAGTCTAGCTAGACACCCTACTATATGACAATATATAATGCAACATGGAACTTAAGAACCCACATAACTGTTGGTTGTAATAAAGTTTTATTTCCCTGGAGGGATGAAAATAGGGGTGGCAAAATGGGTGTCCATGGGTACCTATGGGTTGGATCATAATGGGTCATACCTATTTATACCCATTTATCCATTTATGACCCATTAAAAAATTTAAATGGATACCCAAACCCATTTAAACCCATTTAATATGGGTTACCCATTTATCTATTTAGACCCATTTAATGTGGGTGTACCTATTTACTCATATAATATTAAGACTTAATATATATTTTTAAAATTTGTATCATAAATTTTTTAACTTTATGAATATTAATTCGACCTAGTTATTAACTCGGCATAGCCAATACGAGCCTAACTAGGTGCGACCTAGTTGGGCCCATATGAGCCCAACTAGGTCTGTATGGTTTGGACTATGTTGGGCCCAACTAGGCCCACATTGGGCCCATATAGGCCCACATCTGGCCCAACTAGGCCCATATGGGGTGGGCCGAGACGGGCCCAAATAGGCCCACCCGAGCAAAATCGGGCCCATATAGGTTGGGCCGGGATGGGCCCAATAGGCCCAATTAGGCCCAAATGGATTGGGCCCATCTTGGCCCACGTGGATAATTGAATTAGATTATTAATATATGGGTTCATGGATATCCATTACCCAACCCATATAAACCCACTATTTTATGGGTTAAATGGATAAATTATCCAATTAGACCCATATAAAATTATACTGACCCATTTATACCCATTACCCATTTATCTATGGGTTAAATGGGTAACCCATTGGGTACCCAACCCATTTTGCCACCTCTAGATGAAAATCAGATTCTGTATTCCACAAGTCTTAGGAGGAAGGCTTCATTTCTGTCTTAATAGCAGCCACCAACTGATCATATGCTTCACCCCAGGCATTCTTCATTGCTGGTGACCACATATCTGGAACTGCTTCTTTTATTGTATCCAGCAACGCAAACTTGGTTACCTGTGCAAAATTTACTGTCGTTATTTTCAATAGAAACAGCTTATTCCCTCTGTTTCACAATATAAGATCTTTTAGGTTTTTTATTTTGTTTCAGAATATAAGTTTGTTTTAGAGTTTTGAGAAGCATTAATTAGTTCTTATCATGTTTACCCTTATTTAATTAAACAAAATAAGTTGTATTCCAATCTTAATATATGTAAAAGTTAGGATAAGTTAATAATTATAATACTAAAATTTAATGAGATTAGACCTATTTAATACTTTTCTTAAGAATTGTGCAAAAACCTTAAAGATTTTATATTGTGAAACAGAGGGAGTAAAATATTGACACATATTTGCATAGCAGGATAATTAATTTCTCTTTGTCTCTTGCTGATATCAGTAATTTTTTCAATTTGCAGTAATAGCATATGGTTGGCTGTTTGTGGTGTTGTGTTGTCAACTGTCGAGTGCTTGGATCGGTTCTTAGTTTTTCGATGTTATCAGTAAATAGAAATTAGTAATTAGTTTTTCACTTATGATATACAGCCATCACATTACCTCGAAATGTTCATCAACTACGCCATATTTGAAGTGGACAGCTCCTAATTTTTTTAAGCTTGATTCTCTCACTGTCACCTTTCCAGCTTTCCTTAGCTGCACTGCTGATTCACATGTCTGCAACAATGTACAAACAAAACTTTTCAGCACCAGAAACTATTTATTTTTTTACTAGCCATCCTAATACCATGGAGAATAATATAATATAAGAATCCATGTGTGCATCGGGATCAATGGGTCCAACTATTGGTGATGGACAACTAAAATAAGTGGTAGTAGTTAAAATGGAAAGAAAGTTTGATTTACCATGAGGAAGACAGACATGGCATGAGGCTTTAGCTTTGGGTTCTGCTCAAGAGGGATGGTAGAGTCTCTCAGGAATGAGAACAATTTCTTAGCAGATGGAGCAATCTCAAATATCCTGCATGCAGCAATTCATGAAAGATACAGCAATTAGCTCTAAGGATTGAGGAAAAAACGTTAAGTGCAAAACTTGGAATTTTTAATGAACTGAATAAGGTAAGAGGAGAAGAAGAATGGCTTACTTCAAGAAGAATTTAAGGCCCAGTTCAGCGGAATTCTTCTTCATTACATTCCATGACTTGACCACCAGAGCTTCCTGCTCTTCTGTGAAAGGCTTGCACTCCGAGCTGCTCATGGGCATATGTGATTTGCAATAGTCTTTAAGTTTCTAGATTGTGATTATGGGATGATTTGGATGATTGTGTACTGTTTGCTTTGTACCCATCTTCGGGTAAAAGTTGGTTTATATAGGCACATTTCAGAGAAGATCAGAACAATGAGATTAACCCTTCAAGGCCTTTGAAAGCCATTCTTGTGCGCTGTATTCAATACAGTGTATTGCTAAACTTTCTATAGTTGTAGCATTATTACCAGCGACAGACGTCCATATACCAGGGGCTAGTCTGTTTTTTTAGCAGCAAGTACGTGGTTTTGTATTTTCAATTCGTTTGACACAGGCAGCTGTGGAGACTGGATTGACCAAATGACTATCTCACGAATATTTTATACGATTTGAATTTTTCTTCTGCTACAACCCATTCATACTCATAGTGTCTCTTTTGGAGCAATAAAAAAGAAAAGGCAAACTTCGAATCTGCCTCCTCCTCTAAGTTCTGTTTTTTGTGAAGGAGAAACTGAACCTTGTGTAGTACAAAGGATAAATTAGATTGACCTTCCAGGAACAAGTTGAGAGCCAACGTCATTGTTTTCTCTCCTTACGTCTTATATTTATGTTGTCCCTTACTTAATGGAAAAAGGGCTACTGTTATCAAAAAAAAAAAAAGAAAAAGGGCTACAACTTATTACATGTGTAGGCGTAAACGTAATAGCTTGGAATTGTCTGCGTGGTATCCAAACGTCAAATAAATAAGAAAGCGGCAAGTTTATCCTTAGGTGTAGTTGCATTGCATTAGACTTAACAACATTCCCTAGGGTTATTTGATCTCACAGAAGCAATAGATAAGCAGCATAAATTTCTTGTGCACTGTCAGTGCCCTCTTCATAGTATGAACAGCAAGAAAACATGAACACCATATCACTAACATCTAACTTTAAGGTATTGGGTTTTCAGTAACTTCACTACTTGAGGGCTTCAGTCTTGAAAACTTCAAAGAGAAAGCAAACTATAAGCCTGATATGTCAGCTACAATCTTATAAGCATCACATGCGTTTTGAACTTCATACCCCATCTTATGAAGAAACGTGATGTACAAAAGCTGGACAGTTAATCTACCAAAACTTGAAAAGGGAGGGCAAATAGGGAAAGAAAGAAATAGAAATGGACATAAACATTAACCAGATCCATAATTTACATCAGGCCTTGCAACTGCTGACTCAAAAGGGATTGCAACCCTCTCTTTCACAATGCATCGAGCTTCCCCATTTTCTAGTACCAGGACTCTGCCAGGAGGGCACAGAACAACTCGTTCCTTATCTTCAGCTGATGATTGCTGAAACAAGCCCAAAATATTAAATGGAATTCTTCTTTTGCCACCAACACCAGACATGCTTAACACAGAGATGACACCAACAAGTGTGACAACCGTCTTGGCTGCCGTACCAATGATGTGCCCCAACCTTTTGTTAGGGGTCTTTGGTGTGGTTTGTGCTTGATTGTCTTCTGAATCATTCAGCTTCTTCATTGCTTCGATAGAAACTGCTCCATTCCTCACAGATTTTCGTGCAGCATGAAGGAGTGGCATATATTGGTTGTCTACAACTGAATGTGGAGGACGGATTGGATAAGGCGGAAGCAAAAGATCCGTGTTATGCTCTACTGTTTCACCAACAAATGCTGATGCTTCCTGTATCACTTCCAAGTCGTCTCCCTTGTACTCCTTAAGCTTATCCAGTAACACCTTGCGGCTATGTTCAATCTCACTGAGGGCAACTTCCTTTTCATAACGTTGCTGCTGCTGCAAAGCCTGGATATCAGAGATATAATAAGTTTCTCCTCATTGGTTGCCCTTCATTAGAAAAACAAAACAATACAGCATGTCTGCATTCTGGACTGTGTGTTCCTGGTGTAAGCAAGGAGGATGGAGAAGGCCTATCTACTAGCTGACATAAAATCCTATTGCAAGTTTAAACATGATCAAGTTTAACCCAGCTGACTACACCTAACTTCATCCCAAACCAGTGGGGAACACAAAAAGAATATCAATACGCAGATATGAGGACTGACGATGAAAAGCTGCATGGTGCCAAGGTTCACCTGACCCTTGTGCATCCACAATCCCAAACCCGAGCAACAGGCTTGTCTCACATTCAAGAGATCAGACATGGAACTACCAATAAGATCATGAAAAAAGACAGCAGGTCTCGTAGACTCAACCAAGGAACAAACAACATAACTGATTTTTCATATCATAAAACATAGCCTGGCAATCAAATGAAAACCAGGAAAGAGCTTCTGACCATTTCTTACAACATCTCCAAGAAGCTTGTCTCAATTTTTGTCCCTTGGATTACAAAAGGTTACACCTTTTAAACTTTGGACAACAGATTTAAAATAGGTAAAGTCATATAGGATAGAAAGAAGCGAATTTGGACCGACAGCCGGGCATCTCCTAAGGCCACAAGGAGACTGTTCATAGTCACTCAGATTTAAAATAGGTAAAGTCACATAGGATAGAAAATTTGGACTGACAGCCGGGCATCTCCTAAGCCCACCAGGAGACTGTTCATAGTCACTCATATATGCAACATCCTATATCCAAATGCCAACATGGGCAGACCGTATGGAAGCGAGAAACATGTCCACAGAAAGGTTAGAAGAAGAATGCAGATGTGCTGGCAAAATAAATGAAGAGCTACAAAAATGTATATCCTGGCCATGCCACATACCAAACCCAAGAAAAAGACTTGTTCCCATTCAAAGGAGCAAATATCCAATATCAAACATGGTCTGATCAAGAGATAGAACAAAATCTCATTAGGTTTAATTAGAGTATGCAAATTGCAATAATGATTTTATCAAATCTAAAATAGAGAGGGATACATGGGGTCTCCTTTTAGTCGAGAGAAAAAGAATTATATGTTTCAATGCACCCATCGCACTATAAATGCCCAAATCTGTGGGCATGATGGAATGATAGGGGGGAGGGAAATGCAAAAGAAAAAGAAAAAGATTGCCTGCTCATAAGGAAAATTTCCAATTGCTTATTCTAATTAACACAATTGGAACCACAACAATGCACACTAGTTACTTTATCAAATGAGGAAAGGCACTCATGAACAGGCAGACATGGAAGGAACTAATTTACTAATAGAAGTGTCGTTCACTAACAATTAAACATGCTGCTAGAACCAATGGCCTTCGTCGTTGACATCTACAAACTAACTCCACGGGGACATTGAAACGACTGTGGTTGTTGGTGCATTCATGATTCTGAAGTAGCTACTTACCAATTCTGCTAAGACAATAGCTAGTTGAACATTTAATTTTCTGACAACAGTCACTCGTCAAATAACTGACAGCAGGACTATCTTACGGAAGCTCATCATCTGTGATTTGAATTTCAAATGATTTAAACATCTGAAACAGTAATCAGTAAGCTCCCAGTGTAAGAACTTTTAAATTCAGTTGATAGTAAATATGTACAGCTAACAGTGAAGTTTCCAAGCCAAGAGAAAAATGTTTGTAGAAGGCACAGTTTTGGCTCCCCAATTCAACAATTCCGCACCATATTCGAGATGTTCATCATCAAAACTAACACAAAGATGCTCGTAGCAGGATATGTTGAAGAATATGATTTTTGAGGTAAAATAACTAAAACAAAATATAATTCGGATACTGCCTCAAAAACAAAATACTCAAAAGAAGCCACTCGCTGTCACTGTCCCCAATAATTTAGCCATCTGGTATTAAAGGAAAACCCTCCCACAAATATCATCTAGAATTGATATAGTCTCTTCTTAAAATCAACCAAATGACCCATCTTCCACTAGACGAGAATCAAAGAATTTAGGAATTCAGAAGAGAGACAGTATGAGACAGGGTCCTGAGTGTAAAAAGACCCGAACTTTTGGACAAGGATTGATAGAGAAATGGGAGAATGCAATAAAAAAGAGAGAACCTGAAGGTTAGAGAGCTGGTGCTCGAGGGATTCAAGGGCATCCCTGATGTGCAAAAGCCTCTCGGCCTCTTCATCCTCCTCTGCTTCAGTGAGCAATTCACCATCAGGGTTTTCTTTCTTTTTCTCTCCATTGGCAATAGCACCACCATCTTCAAAACCCTCTTTTAATTTGCTAACGTTGCTGTTGTTCCTGAAGCTGGGACTGTTGTTAGCGGATGTTGCTTTGTGGATACAATTGTTGACCTTTATCCTCAATTCTATGGCTTTTGCCAGAACTGCCTCCACACCCTCTTGTTGGACGGCTGTCATCTCTCTCAATTTCTCTGCTTTACTTTGCTTCTGTGTACCTGTGTGTGTTCTTCTTCAAGACATTAAGAGGGGGGGAGAAATGTACCTTTTTAGGTGGGTGTCCTGTTCTGTTGGGGATTGTTTTATTGAGGGAGGGTTATGTTGAGTTTTGTCTGTGTCTAAATTGTGTGTGTGGTAGAAGCGCCAAAAAGGGCTTTTGGGTTTGGGCCATTTTGTGCCATTTAAGTGACTCTGGTGCGCTCTTGGCAGATAGGCTCTCTCTTTCAGTTTTTTCTCCTTTTTGTGCTTTTGGTTTTTTCCTCTCTTATGTGATTGATTGATTTAATAGCACTTTTCTCAAGATGATTGATCTGCATTAATATTTTAAAAAATTAGGTCAAAGTTTTCCAAATCTATTTAAAAGGTTTGTCTAAAGATTCACAAAACAAAATACTAAAAAGAAAGAGAGTGATCGTGGATTTCGCTTTACTTTTTGTTCACTCATCATGCATGTTTCTCCCTCCAACTGGGATTTGCAGTATTGTTAAATAGATGGTCTACCAAGGAAAAAGTAAAAAGGATAAAGGAGTAGCTAATAGACTCGTATAATATTTGTGATGATAATATTTATTGTATTATTAAATTCTAATACTGCCAAATGCAATTTTATTGAGATCCACATATGGAAGTTTCTTAGTATGTCCAGTGCAAGGACTAGTAGCCTGACTTAATGAACTTGGAAAGGAGCATACCTATTTTCCATTTTCTGTTTTAAAACAAATTAAATGCTAGTTTTATCAATTTTTCTCAGACTTCTCTTATTTTTTCCTTTCTGGAATGTAGGAAATAAATAGGGAAGATGAATGGCTTAGGGAAAATCTATCTAACATGGAGATTCCGCAACTATTATTAGTAGTTAACTTAATTTCATATTTGACTTTATCAAGAATAATTATATCATAAATCTACTATGCAAGTATCGGTGCATCTTGTCACCTACTAAATTACAAAGGAAAAAGGTTCTGTATAAATAAAAGCCTAATTTTTACCACTTTTTTTTCTTCTTTCACTTTCCAACTTGTTTCTCTTTTAATTTCACTTATTTTCTTTATTTTTTTTTAACAAAACATTGAGTATTGGATCAGTCCAATCCTTTTCATAGTACATCTGATAATTAAATTCTTAGATGACCCCTAGACTGGCTAATGTTTATCATAAATTCAAATTTAGGTTTTAAAGAATATCACACATTCAAAACAACAAAAATCTGCTCTCTTTTTTATTTTGGGCCCAAAAAAAAGCCTTTTTACTTTCAAAAGTCCAGGACGGCACCACCAACACACGTGCTTTGAAAATCACAGAGATAATTTCCTAATTCTTTGACTTGAATCTGAGAAGTGTGGTAAGTTGTATAAAATTTTATTGGAGTTAATGCATATCAGCAACACCTGGACTGCGACCCATGTCAACCACATCTCAACCTAGCTCATTTATTGGAATAATTGCACCGCGAGTCCTATAACTTCTTCTGAAATTTCATTTGAGTCCTAAAAGCGAAAAACGTCTCATTCAAGTCCTGTAACGTTTTAAAACGACGCCAATCGAGTCCTCATCCAAATTTCCGTCTATTTTTAGCTGACCTGGCCGTTATATGCTTACGTGGGTTATGCCACTTCAGATCCACATCACACCTGACATGGAAAATACGCCACGTCGGATGACACGTCAGAATTGGGGGGAAAGTTTGGCGCCATTTTCTTTTCCTCCTTTTCTCCCGCCATTCCTTTTCTCCTCTTCCGCCATCTCTGCCACCTCCATTAAAAGGGTGCCAAGCCACCTTCAACCATTCCTCTCATAAACCATTTCCTCTTCACCCATCCACCATTTCTGCCAACCTCTTCCTATCCAGCCATTCCTCTCCACCCATTTACATTCACACCGAATTCCAAAAACAACCAAACATACATTACATTAAAAAATCAAAAACAACCAAAAACATAGCATCAATCAAGAAGGATGAACACAACAAGGACAAATTGCTTCTGTGGGCTACCTGCATTTGAGAGGACTTCAAGGACGCCGTACAGTCGTGGGAGGAGATTTGAGGCTTGTGAAGCTGGGGTCTGTAGCTACTTTTGTTGGGTAGATCCACCAACTCGTGAAGGTGCAAATGAGATGATTCCTAGTTTGCTCCGCAGGGTTCATGCCTTGGAGCAAGAGACTGGCGGTTTGAGAAACTAGCTTGGCGAAGTGGAGGCAGATAATGCAATGTTGAAGACAAATAATTCTGGGTTAGAGGAAGAGATTGCAGTGATGAAGGCCGAGAATTTTGTGTTGGAGGAAGAAAATGAAAGGCTGAATGCTCACAATTCTGAGTTGGAGGGAGAGAAGGAAAGGATGAAGAAATGGATATTATGTGCTATCTTGTTGGCGTTCTTGGCATGTGCTGTATTAAATGGCCAAGAGTAGTGTGCCCTGTAACGCCCCGGATTTCTGGTTATTAATTCCTATGTATTTTCGTAATTTTTAGAATTTATTTTCCAAGTTTACCCTCGAGACTTTTTCGGGTATTTATGGTCGAGGAAATATTTTATTTCCTTGGTAATATTAGATTTTTAGTTGGAATTGTTTGTTGTTCGGGTTTCGTAGAAATAAAATGTGATTCGGGGGGAAAACGAAGTTTATTGTAGTTTTTATTAAAACTACGTCGTTTTGGTATGAAGGAAAAAAAAACCATGCCGTTGACCAAGTAGGGTGAGTTGACCAAGCCAGAGACCAAAACAACGATGTTTTGGCCTCGGCTGGCACACAAGCCCTAACTCTTCTTTTCTTCTCTTTTCTTTTATTCTTCTTTTCTTTCCCACTCTTTTCTCCCCGAGCCGCCCACAGTCCTCACCCAATGTTCTCTTCCAAGTGCTCTAAATCTATTCTTCTTCTCTCCCTGACACTCCTTTCTTCTTCTCCTTCCTCCTTTCGAGCCACCGCCGTCGAGATGCCGTCGCCTCCAATCTTTTTTTTTCATGTTGTCGCTATCTGCACCTTTCTTCCTCTTCGAGCCGGCGTCGTCACCGTCACTGCAAACCAACGGGGGCCGGACGAGGCCTGGGCGAAGAGGGCTAGGCTTTGACAGCCTCCGCGTGCGAGCAAATCCGAGGGACGGCGGGCTCAAGCAGTCGCCGTCACCGCTGTCGACCGTGGGGTAAGCCTTGATGCCCTTCTCCTTCCTCCGTTTCTTCTTTGTTTCTGTTGTGCGTGGGATTAATTGTTTTTGGTTTGATGTCGATGGTGGAGTGGAGTTATATTTGTTGTTGTTGTGGTTGGCTACGGCTGGGTGGTCGGTTGCGTGTTGTTGTGCTTGTTGTTCCGGCTGTGTTGATGGCGGTGAATCGTTGTTGAGCGAATTGATGGTGGTGACTGGATGATCCTGTGGTGTTCTGGTGGCCGGACTATGGTGGGGCTGCTCCTAGGTTGTTTCGGCAGTGAACCTGTAGGCTAGGTTGGGTGCGGCAGATTCGAGACGGATCCACGGTGTGAGCAGAATTTTAGACAGTGGCTTTTTCAGGTAAGGAATTGTTTTCCAGCCCCTTTCCATTTCATTTAACTCTTGTGGGCTTTGTGTTGTTGAATTGAACTTTGGTTGTCGATGTTCGGGTTTGGCAGATGTTATGTGTTTTTCCGGCGAGATCGAGGATTTTCCGGCGAGGGCTGCCCGGAATCTGGCGAGACAGCCTCTTCTCCAGCGAGACAATAATTTTGACCGACCTTACACGGTAACTCATGGACGATGTGAATGTTTTAGTTTCCGAGCATATCATGTACGGTAGACGGGGGTAATCAATGTATTAAATTCAAATGACTTAGTGGAAAGTGGGTGTGACGTGTTGAGAGACGCGTGGCCGGAATATATATCCGACGCACATAATATCTTTAGGCCGGAAAGGTCGGGCTCGGGAGCTCGATTAATGTGATTAAGTGAATGGGCCGGGCCTAGACCCAAGTTATGCCATGTTAAGGATATATGGGCTTTAGGCCCAAGGACTATTATAGATACGGGCTATAGGCCCAATAAAGAGTAATTAATTTAAAATGGGCTTTAGGCCCAATAACTTTAATTGATGTGGGCTTTAGGCCCTGTGAACAGTTAATCGAGACAAATAATTGAACTTAAGCGAACTTTTAGTCTCGGGCTAAGGTTATAGAATTTATCGAGCTAAGACCTATGACCTGTTTAATCGGACTGAAGGACAAAAGATAATATGGGTTAAAGTCACGACATTGACATGCTTTTCGCATAGTTTTATGTGGACCTTATGTGGGGTTATATTTTGTTATTAATATAGGATTGTCGAGGCGGAACGGGCTTTAAGTTCCGAGGAAGTTATTATGGCCCAGGTGAGGACTTATAAACCCTTATATGCATTACTGCCTACAATGCTCGGTTAATAAACTTGGAACAAGAAGTGGTAATACTTGGTTAGTATTGAATGTTATATGCATATATGCCTGCTGTGCTGATGTTCTTGTTTGTGTTTACATCTTGATGATTATACCTTGATGCAGTATGTCTGATTATGTGTATTACGTGCCTGTTTGATATGATTCGCTAGTTGAGCATGAGTTTGCTGGTTATGAGATTTAACATGTGTTATGACTTTGTGGTTCGTGTGGTGACTTGAGGGCTGGAGGCTCGGATTTGGGAATAAGATATTAAATCCACACAACCCTGTTTGATAATAACGTATGGCAAAACTCGTTAAGCATAATTGGGAATAACATACTATAATAATTCTACTGTGGGGCTGTTGACTGGTTGGTTCGAGCGGGAAGTGATTGCATGCGGGATAGCATGGTATATGCGGATTTCCATATGGGTCTGTGATGACTGGTTCTACCTCCCTCTTTCTATCTCCCCCTTTCTACCTCCCTCTTTCTCTCTTTCTGGCTCTCTCTCTATGATGATATTTGGGTTTGGGCCCTGATTGTATTTGGGCTTATGCCCTGGTTGTCTGATCAGATGGGACCGAGCTCGACGCACACAGTAGAGGGCCCTAATAAAATATTAAATCTTAATAATAATAAAATACAACGATAATATGATGATTAAAGGCAAGTTTAGGTTTTAAGTTCTGATGATGACTTTGTGTTGTGCAATGTGACTTGTTTGTGCACTATGATTGCTACTGCCTGATGCCAGTATTTGTGGTTGATTTGTATTAGTATACTTTGGTTTATTTGTTTGCGATGAGACAGTGGTTGGTCTCACCCCCTCTCAGTCTTTACACAGGTTGGCTGATCGATGATCAGAAGAGCATATCAGCAGGTGGCGGTGCTTTCCTCCTCGGGTCGGATCCATAGAGTTCATTGCATGCATGTTGCTATGTATTTTTGTCTTCCGCTGCGTACTTGATTCCATTGTATTATTTATTATTTGATTAAATGTTGATCATGTTGTTGATGATTTTCGTGTCCCGGGAATGATAAGGGCAATTTAGTCATTTTATATTTAAATTCTATTTTAAATTAATAAATTGGGACACGGGCGTTTCATGCCCTCCAGTAGTACCCTAGTAGTGTCTTTCAGTAGTGCCATAGAGTAGTACCCTAGTAGAATGCCAATGTATGTGTCCCAATAGAATGGTAATGAAGGTGTCCTAGTCTGTATGGTACTGTCTTCTATGTTATGTGCTAGTGTAATGAAATGAAAAGCTTCAATATATGAAGTTCTATCACTTGCATCAGTGTATGTTCTAGCACTTGCATCGGTGTATGACTTATGTGAAAGTTCAAACTATGTTGTGCAATAGTGCAGTTTATGCATGATGAACAACAACAACTACAATCGTGGACAACATCAATGACAGATAGCATCCATTAAAAAACACATCGAATGAGGCAATGAACATAATGAATCATGTAGATAGATTAAACAGAAGTTGATTCATATTGCAAGAGTTCAATCTCAACCAGTGATCACCCAAAATAGAGGCATAACCATTATACGCAGGTAGTAGAGTAATATAATTATGCCTTACAAAATAAGGTGAGAAATAACTAAGACTTCTACAGCATAACTCAACTTTAGTCAAAATAACTAACATAAGGCAAAATAACTAAGGTTTCTGCATGACCTATTGCACAGCTTCATTCGCCCCTGATCCTTGACTTGCATCTTGTTGCAGCTGATTCGCTCTTCCTGTGTTCCTCATTGTAGCATTTCTCCTCCTTGCTAACTCCTGTGGTGTAATGACTTCTCGGGAAGCATGTGGGGCAGGGAGGTTGCATATGGGGATGGATGTATTCCCTCTTGATGAACATCCTATGACCCTCTGACTTTGTGAACCAGGCTGCAAAATACGAATGAATTGCAAAGATATTGATTGCAAAGCAATAATAGATATTATCGTTGGGTGGTAAAAGTAATTGATTACTTACATTCAGTATCGTTTGCCCAGTTTGTTGGTCCACGAACACTCCATATCTTGCATTGTCTTCATTTGGCCTTATCTTCTTAGAAGCACTTTGGACCTGCAAACAATTTTGAAGTTCGTTAGTTACATGATAACATTAGCCTGAATATACTTGGTTGTGTGAAATTGGGACCTCCTATGTTGGGATTATAATAGCTGAGATTAATCACGTAATTTCCACTTACAGGCAGCTTTGGAGGTCTGCGTGTAGGTCCTGGTTGTGTGAAATTGGGATTATCTTTGTGCTTGCATGTCTTGCGGTTGTGGCCTGGCTCAAAACAAATTTGGCAGACCTGAAGTTTTCCCTCTCTGCTGATTTTGCGTCCGTTTTGAGCAAGGTCATTGCTATCTACAATGCCTTTATCTTTCCTTGCCTTCTTCTTTGCCTTCTCATGCTGCTCCTTCCTTATATTCTTTTGTGGTCTACCAACATAGGAGGTGTGAGGTGGAGGCTGTATTGGAGGCCTTCCCAATGAAGGCCAGAACTCAGAGCTTGGAACACCCGCCATGTTCTGGTCATATCCCTTAATATACTTCTCCTTACCATACCAATCTCACAGATAATCCTCTGCCCTTCCATTCAATCCATAGATTGCACAAATGGTGTGACAACAAGGGATTCCTGTCATATCCCACTTCCTACAAACACAAGTTTGCCTCCACAGATCACCAACAAACTTTTGCCTCATGTGTTCAACTTCATATTGGGATCCACTTATGAATAACAACAAGCAATTGTTGGCCTCGTGCATGTTCTCATTGATTTTCTTCCTAATTCTGGTACCATATTCATTACGCCAACCCTCCTCATTCCTCAGATTTTCTTGAAAGCATCGCATCACCATTGTTCTAATATCCTCAAGCATAGAGTAGATTGATTTGCATCGAGCCTCCACAATCTTTTCATTGAATGCTTCGCACAGATTGTTGTCAATGATGTCACATTTAGTCTCTGTGGAGAAGAATGCCCTACACCAGAATTTAGGGTTGATTTTGATGATATCGTTGTATGCCTCTTCACTCTCCAGGAAAAGTCCATTCATGTTTGCTCCAAACTCTGCAACATAATAGGATTTAGCACTTCTCCAGAATGCCTGTTACAACACTCTTCCACTATGTTTCTTCCTCCAGTTAGCGTAAATATGTCTTGCACAGAGTCTATGCTCGGCATTAAGTAGATAAGCTGCAACACTAGACAAGATTGCCTGCGAAAAAACACCAAACACCATTTATACAACATGAAACAACAAGCTAAAAACTATATATATGTTCAGTGCATGAAATACTAAAATCATAAATCATACCTTATGTTGGTCAGATATAAAAACCCAACCTTGGCCTCCATCAGTAATTCCAAGTTCCTCAGCTAGTGTTTTCAAGAACCATCCCCAGGTTTCATTACTCTCAGAAGTCACCACAGCCCACGCTATTGGAAACATTTGGTTGTTTCCATCCCTTCCAATGGCTGTTAATAGTTGTCCCTTTATAACACCCTTGAAGAAACAACCATCTATACCTATTATCTTCCTACATCTTGCTAAAAAACCTAGCTTACAACATTGGAACCCAATATACATCTTCCTGAATATAGGCTTTGGGTTTTGGCCAATTGCTGGCCTCAAGTCCACAACAACCACCTTGCTTCCTAGATTGGCAATGACGCAAGCTTCTGCATAATCATGCAATCTGCTGTACTCCTCAATGCAGTTAGAGTATAGCTTCTTCATTACATAATCCTTAACTCTTCCAATCTTGGTAGGTAGGGCATCAATATTTAGATGCTCTTTCACCAACGACTTCAATGCAGGAACTAAAAGCATTGGGAGAGCTCTCATTTTGCAGAAGAACCTAGTAGCAATCCACTTATAATGTGCTCGCTTGTTCTTGAAAGTTGAAATGCATGATGTGTGTTCAAGCTGGGAGTCCTTCACTTGATAGCATTTCAGCGTTTTATCGAACATTGCATGCATAAACCAACCACAATGCTCGACCTTACACCTCACCCTAACAGCTTCCTTGCAGTTCTTTGTATACCTCAAAGGCCGTTGAGTTTTCACTGAGTAATCACTCACTACATCTCTTAGCCCTTGGATCTTCAAGTATATGATGCCTTTGTCAAACTGAGGGGTGCGTGCTATTGGGTCTGCAGTTTTAAATCTGCTCCTATGTCTCTTTGCAATGTCACCTTCAGAATCATCATCTGTCTCATCAAAGCTAAAGTCCTCATCTGAGTCAATGTAATCCGTGTTATACTCTGAACCTTATGTATTAGATGCCCCCTCATCCTCTGGAATATTAACTCTCTTCCCCTTATCACTCCGCCCACCTCTCCACTTGGAACTCCTCAGATTGTAATGTGCCACTCTTGCCTCTATTATCTCCTCATCAGATGCATCAGAAGCATGTATGGCTGCATCAATTTCTACATCAAGCTCTGCTTCAAGTTCTGCATCTTGCTGTCCATCATCATCTTCATGTCGTTCATTCTCTTGTTCTCCTCCATTTTGTTCTTCACAGTCATTAGTTGGATCATAGTCTGGATCGAATGATTCACTAATAGCTTGTGGATCCATTGCCACATTGGTAAAGGCTGACCAGTCCATAGAAGGAGGTCTCCTATCACTAACCCAACCTGGGTCAGCTACTGTTATGTTTGAAGTACTGTGCCTATTTCTTCTAGCAGCTGCAGTACTGGATTCTCCATCTTCATGTCGCCTATTTCTTGTACCAGCAGAACCATTTTATCCTCCATCTTTATTTCGCCTCCTATTTCTTCTACCAGCAGCACCACTGGATTCTCCAACTTCATTCTGCATATTCACAGACTGTTGTGTCTGAAGCACTGCATGGGCATCATCTTCATCTTGTCCATCCTCAGCCCTTTCTCCATCATCATCATGTCTAACAGCAGCAACTTCATCTTCAATATCTAACTCCACATCCACATCTACATTTAACTCCACATTACCAACTTTCTCATTCACATTAGCAACTTCTTGATGCTCACCATCTCCTCCATCCTCATCTCCTTCTATACCCTCCATATTTTCATTCTCAACAGTCTCATCATCTACTTCTGGAACCTCATTCCCTCCATCTGCATTCTGCGCAGCAATGTCAGCTCCATCTAATACTGCAACCCCATCTCCAATTTGTGGAAGGTTTTCAACCGGGACATGGGCACCAATCAGCTGCAACACTTCCTGTGGAACATGCACGACAATGACACCATCTCCTTCATTCTCAACATCTTGCATATTTGCAAGCCTAAGGACTGTGTGCATATTTGGGACAATATGCTCATTTTCTGCTTCTCCAAGTGCGCCCTCGTGAAATATTACAAAATATATATCACCCCTCCCTACCATGGACGTTATATCCAGGACACAGGCATCATTCTCTTCAACAAGCTTGAGAGTATTGGAACCGCAAGCCTCATATGCATACCCTGTTGGATTCAGAACACCAACCTCATCAGCCCAATCCTTAATCGACCAGTAGTTGAATCTGTCTTCATCAATCTCTGTGGCAATCTTGAACCCTCCATTGTACACTAGATCATCTCTAACAACCAAATTTCCACCGTAGAACAAATGAGCCAAACCCATCCTGTAACAAACAAAACAACAAAAACCCTAAGCAAACACAGCATTACCCCACCATAAGGGACCACAAACACACAAGCATGTCGGTTCTCGAACAAAGAACCCTAGCCCGACACACCTAGCCATGCCCAAAATTACCTACATGCCCACTCAATACCAGAAAAATTCCAACCAAAACACACTTCACAATCGAGTAAATATAACACAATTCAAGCATTAACTATACTGCCACTGCCATAATGAACTGCATGAACTCACCTCTGCTTATTGTTGTCGTCGATCGGTCTTCTCAGTTTCTTCAAATGCTTTCTTCCTCCATCAACAGCATCGCCATCTCTTCTTCTTTAATTGCTGGGTTTTAACTCTCAACTGGACCACTACTAGTTCCCGTCGCCTAATGCTCGCCTCTTTCGTAGCTGGGGTTCTCGTCGACTAATGATCGCCTCTGTTAGCTCTGTTTGCGGATCTCGTGGCTGCCCTCGGTTAAGGGTTCTCGTTCATCGCAATCAGCTCTCTATCGAGCCTCTCCCATACATCGGTTATAGGTTGGGGTTGTCGTTAGGGGTAGGGTTGCGGTTAGGGGTAAGATTGCGGTTAGGGTTGCGGTTGGGGCAAAGAACAAAGCAGAAGGAAGAGGGAAGATGGAAGATGGAAGAAAGAAGGAAGAATGAGAGAGAGTTAGTGGGGGAGACGGCAAGTGGGCAGTTGGACGGGTGATGGTGTAATTACTGTAGCCTAGTTAACGTTAATTGCCGCTAAACATAATTAATTAGTTGTTAATAGTTTTCAAATTTCAAAGTTCTTTTTCTTTTACTTTTTACCCTCCCAGTTTATCCCATTTTCCACGTAAGCATATAACGGCCAGGTCAGCTAAAAATAGACGGAAATTTGGACGGGGACTCGATTAGCGTCGTTTTAAAACGTTACAAGACTTGAATGAGTCGCTTTTCGCTTTTAGGACTCAAATGAAATTTCGGAAAAAGTTATAGGACTCGCGGTGCAGTTATCCCCTCATTTATTGATAAAACCATATTAGATCAATTAAATATTAAATACAGACCTACAGTACACAGGACGCAGTCCAAAATACAAAGAAAGCCTAAAGTTTTTCAATTATGTACAAAGAAAGAGTTAAAGCAAAAAATATGCAAAGTAACACAGCCCATAAAACCAATTACTTAAGATTTAGGAGCAAGAAAGTGATTCTTGTAAATTACAGCCAAAACAGTAGTAGGAATGACAGCAGAATCACAATACTAAAAACCAAGATTTGAATAGCTACTAGCTAGCTCAATGATATATTTACACTTGGCAGACACAATTAATGTACTTGTAGTTGGCAATCTTCGGTCCCTTGTTGGTTGGATCCTCATTCTTCTTGGGGCAAGCCACTCCTACGTTGTCTGAATCGTTTTGTATCTGCTACCTTAACCATTATATGTAAATCCTATTATGATTCTTCTGTCATTCCACATTATAAAAACTAGCAGGAATAGTAGATACTGCAGAAAACTGGACTGCTCATTATCTATTAGCTAGGTCCAGGTAAAAAGTAGTGCCAAATTTGATCATGGGGCTAGTTGTTTGGAAAGCAGGTAACGGAATGTGAAGTTGTGTGGAATCCATTCGATGCTCTTGCCAAATTTCTTGTAGTGGCGATCCTGATGGATCCTCTTCCTCAGGGGACTAGGCAGCAAATGCTCCATCATTTCCACCAGACCACCGAGGCAAATATCTGAATCCTTGGAAAAAGACTCCACTATTTTTGGTAGAAGGAGCTTCTTGTCTCTGTGTATAGTCAATGTTGATTGAATGTACTCTTCTTTTGCAGCTTCCAGATCTCCAAACACACTCTCCGGAGAGTAAACTCGAACCTAAACAATATAACCCAATTCATTAACTACGTAGGCTAGAAGAAGTTTAGCAGTCAATAATGCAAGGAAAGCCATGTAAAAAACATGTTTCAAGGCGATATATGTATAGAAGAGGGATATGTATTGTGTAACATACAGCAGGATCAGAATAGCTTCCTGTACAAAGTGCAAAGTACAGGCGAGGTTCGATGTGATCAATTGAATATGCTTTCCTTGCATCTCCAGCCTTGAACTTTGTCTTTGAAGAAAACAGCAGGCGCAGCCACTAGGCAACAGATAATACTCCAAATTAGATTCCATAAAACGTAATTCCTGAACATCTTAGTCTCAAGAGAATGCATTTCTAACATTCTAATATTTAAGCAAAACGATTTTGGTGTGTGTAGTAAAACTACAATGACCATCATTAATTGGAAGGTTGTTCTACTAACATGAAACAAGTTAAATGGTATATACAAGTAGCTGGAGCATAATAAAATTTCAGGAAACGGGATTTACTTGTCCAGGTCGAGGCAATCGACATCCAAGGATAGAACTCTGAATCATCTCCACATTAACAGTCTGTCCCCCGATATTGTATGCAGCCTGAAGCATAGGAAAAATAAGTTTATGAAAATGATGTAATGCTATGTAATTTCCTGCTTTTAGGTAATGAGATAAGCTTTTATCACCTTGAGTGCTAGAGATATCCTTTTTCCACTATTCTGTGGAATACCATAAACCAAATATGCCTGCATGCAACAGGACACATTCAGCTGTTATTAAGAATGTGAGCAAAAACACACAATGAAGATTGCATGTTACTCTTTTAATAAACAAGGCTACATATCCTCAATTAGTTGCAGTATTTACATGCATCACTAGTGCATTATGCACGTTGATCCAAAAGGCAAGCTTTTCTTCGTGATTCATCTTTCTAGGATTAACCACCTCTAGCCGCGTAACAAGCGACCTGAAATGTAATGCAAGAAGGGCAACTGTCAGGGCAACAAATCTTGAAGTCACATGTCATCACATTTGCCATTAGGATCCAGATTATATTGGACTATACAATCAAATGCGCTAGCGAATTTCATGTTATATGAGAATTTATCTCAACCTTCACATGTTGCATAGGCTAATTAAGTTAGTTGAACTTGGAAATTAGTGCATTGATCAGGCTCACCGAAAATCATGTAGCCTATTTTGCATATCCTTTAACTTGTGATTTTCTCTGCAAATGCATTCCACCTTTGCCATTGTGCAGTATGGTCCACTGAACTCCTTGGACTCTCCAATGTGGAAAGGGTTGTCAAGAGATGAATTGAAGGAGGAAATTCTGCACTGTGGACTCCACATATCACTTTGTGATGGAAACTCAGTTGGGGATGAAGAGGCTGAAATGGGAGAGGAAGTGCTATCAGGATTGATCAAAGGTGGGTCTGCAAGTTCACAGTATATGGCAGATATGAGCTTGACCATCTCCTCAGAAATCCAATTTGGTGACTCAAAAACACCATTTCTAACTCGTGATCCCAGATGATCAGCCAGGCTGCTTGCGTTCAAAGCATCATCCTGCGTTAGACAACAGAAATAGTGCCACAAAGTTACAGATAGTTATGAAACCACTGCAGGAACACCTTCTGTGGAGATTCAAAGTGATCAAGTTACCTCCAACATCGACAGGGGGAGTGAATGGTATGAGTCTAGTGCTCTAGCTATAGATTTCAATGGAGGGCTTCCACCCGAGCGTTGTGACATAGAAGAGTGGCACCTGTAGATACCACTATCTAACCACTTTCCTAGACCTGAATTAGATCCATGCACCTCCTTGTGTGGATTTCCTTTGGAGTTTTGAACTGATGTATGAGTAACAGAACTATTTGTTTCTGACATGATGTCATGTGCAGAAACTAGTGGAAAGTTTGCTTTATTTACAACTGAATTCTTTTCTAACACCTCATCCTTGGCTGATGAGGGTGGAACTTGTTGATCAAATGTCTTCCTATACAGACAGAGAAGATATCTCTCCAAATATGCTACTTCCAGTTCCAATACTGCTATTTCTTTGATGAGTTTCTCTGCAGGCTGCCAACAAAATACAAGAGTGCCATGTTTGTGAGAAACAACAATGTTGATTCCATCCCTAGCCACAAGGTTTTCCATATGAAACATGGAAAATTGTACTTTATTCTGCCATCAGATGAGAAGATATTACCATGGGAATTGACTTATCAGCCATGAGGTCAATGGAAAAAGGCCCACTAGTTAGTGCCTTCTCCAGTGCATGGCGTATCACAAACTGGTCCTGTAATTGGCCTTGAAGCTCCAAAATCTGCCCCAAGAAATTGAACCCAGTAAATAAACATACTTGGAGCCTGTCAAACTGAATGTAGTTGAACAACATATAGGGCAGACTTCCCCTGTGCTTCCTTGATCAGTTATATATTTCACTTTTTTAAGCATTGGCAAATCCTAGAAACTGAAAACTAACTTATCTTTTCAGATTTTTGTTTTGAGCTTTCAATAAACGGCCTATGTGTTACTCTTTAAGCCCTCAATATACAGAGAGGAAAGAAGCAGAAACAGAAACAGGGGTGTTTTAAAGTTTGATACAAATTCAACATATGGTTCTTCATTAGTTTAACAGAAGCTATACATAAGATCAAAAGGTAAGCTGAGATTTGCACCTCTTCCTTCAAAGCATTCTGAACCTCTGTTTTGGAAGTTTGCATTTTCTTGGCCATAATATAATCCTCCATCCCTTTTCTTCTGTAAAATTAACAAAGTTAAAAGTCTTAAAACAACTGAACCTTACCAGAGTTGGAGACTCCAGTGAAGTTTCAGGGAATTTAGTTTCACAAATGTTAGAGCTAACTACAAACAGCAAGTACTTACCAACTGAAGTTGATGAGAAGCTTTAGGATGCTGCTTGATTCTTGTTTCTCAACGTCTCCTTGAGGTGGATCACTGAATCACTGTTAATGAGGAGAAAAGAAAATAGCCATAAAACAGTCAAGAGTCAGTTAAATGACAAGCGAACTTCAATACTTTTGTTGTCATCTGTCACCTACTAGGCTGTTGCTATGGTGAAAGATACACAAAAGCTTGGATGATCATTTTCAGTGAGTGGAAAAGAGATGTGATGAACAAGGAAACACTCTACACATCTGGAGTTATACAAAAAGAAAACAAAAAGACAGAAATCATTGTATAAGACCAAAGGACAATCCCATAGGTTAGGTGTTGTCTAAAACAATCAGAAGGTATGACTAGGAAAATACCAAGGTAGAAACTGCAATTTGCAGGCAGTTCCCATATCAAGTATCACAGTATATTGAATCTAGTTTTAGCATCTATAATCTATATTACACCCTGACCCATCATAAAACAGGCAACATGGAGAAGTGTGAATATAGAAAACTACACTACCAAATAAATAATGTCAATGTTATGAAGACTGTGTACATGATGCAGCAATGTTAGGTGTGCATGGCTTGGATAAAGCCAATACCTATTTCCACAAAGGGCAAAAGGCATCAATCAAATGTCTTGCATTTAGTATGGATATCAAGCTGCAATTACTTAAGAGGAAGAAAATATACCTGTTGGAGCACTTGTGGCTTGAGAATCCTTCGATGAACTGGAAGGGGCTTCAAAAGTTGAACAAACCCGCCACTACCTGCATAGTATGCCAACAAACAAAAATATTATTTAGGCCCACAGTGAATTTTCGCTGGTACAGCATTAAATGCAGCATATACTAGCAGAAGGTATTGACAAGTACCAGGCAAAGAAATAATGGACTACATAAAGGAAAATTCCAAGAAACATTAAATAGTAACAGAATAAATCCCTGCTTGTACAAAATAGACACCTCACTGCATGGAAGGAGACCACTCACACACGGATGGGTTATTATAAAAAGATGCACCAGAAGAACTATACAGAGGTTGCAAGAGGTAAATGTGTTATGGCTTGGTCATTCCTAATTACAACCCCCAAAGAGATATCTGTCCTTTCTATTTTACTTGTTCTCTTTTCTCAATCGATCTAGTTGTCCTATTGATATATATGGAACATATACGACTATGTATGGAGCTTAGGGAATATTGGAGAACATCCTTGTGTAGTATATACAGCTACACAAGTGCTGCATTATCACAGCAGATAGTGCTTTAAAGGGTTGTCATTTTTTTTGACTAGTCCCTTTGTCCTAGAAAGCAATGCCACCTCTGAAGCTTTTGCCATATGGTGGGCTTTTTGCATTGCATGAAAAGAAGCAAATCAGTTGCTGGCTTTACCTTAGGTTGAAGGTGATGGTTAAAAGGTATTCAAAAAGGAAGAAAGAGACAAGAAACAAAGAGGTGCTGCTTTCATATATAGCAAGAGCTCATGGGATTTGGGCTTCAAACAAAATTTAAACTTTGCACCTCATATGGCTTTTATGCCAACAAACTTTGAAAGCATGCATATAATATTACTAAGAGATAGGACACCATCGTTTGTCGTGCCAATATATCATCATCAAGAGTAGTATCACGTATAATTAACCAAATTACTGATATGTTATACCGGCAAAAGAAAAATAATCAACCAAATTACTAGCCTAGCTTGCAAGCCGGCCGTTCGCTTCTTAACATTAAGGCCATATATACCTATACAGCATGCATTGTTACTTCTAATGCACAAACAAGAGCATGGAAATTTAGTGAACTCTCTTTTGCAGCCCAGCTGGAAAAATGGTTACAGATTAAAACCAGCATTCTGCCTTCTCCGATAGACAGAGTCTTCATGATTTTACTAACAAACGCAAATGAAGCACACTGCTATTGTTAATTTATTTTCAATTTTTTTAGTGCTAAGAAGAATTAATTTTGTTAGTGAACATCCATGATGAGTGTACTTGCTCAACCTAATAACTTTTAGAATTATATCTCACCAACCAATCCTTCCTGAAAGACAATATCTTTAATTTCCTATTGTAAAAATGAACATAAGCTCTCACTTCATAATAATGCACAAATGAAGTGTGTTATGTTACATGACAAATAACGATCTTACATGATATTCCTCTTTGTCCTTTGTAACAAAGAAAACAAAGGAGCAATTTATCATGTATGTCATATATTTGTTCCAATCATAGAATGAAAGGATGCTATAGCTAGCTAGCTAGCAACTTTCTGCACTCGTGAGGAATTAATCATGGTGGTGGAGTTCTTTCCTACAAAACTAAAAGCGGGCAGCACTTAGGAACTAAAGCTAAAGCAACCTCAAAAGGGCTGAAAGGTTGAGGTCAAAGGATTTGCATGGAATGTTTGATATGAAATGACTGGGTTTGGTGGGCTTACACCCAATATTGCCCTAACGTCCTTTCTGGATGAATTTGGATACAACCCCATAAGGGACTCTTTTTGTCTAGTCAACATACTTGTTGGTAGGAAAAGCTTCTTGCCTTTTATTTTGAACAGAGTGCCACACACTTGGATTGAATTAAACCAGAAAATAAATTGAAAAATTGAAATAGCTAGCAACATTGAGGATTACTGTTTACCATTTCCTACCCCTAAAATTTTCTATGGGATTTGACACAGCAAATTTTGACTAGAGGGTTAATTGCAGGTATAGCTTGTTATTGTGGAAATAAAAGAGAGAACCGAAGAAAAAAAATAAAAACTGCATTGGTGTGTACTTCTAGACGAAGCACTGGAGCATCTAGACGCACCTGAGGTAGGAGACGTTAATTAATTATGTTGTCAATGGATGACTGATTTTTGACTGGTGTTCTGTATCTCAAGAAGTTTCTAACTTGTATCAGAGCAAATGGTCAATCTTTAAAAACCAGTACTATCATTATTATCATAATCATTCAGGCATCGAGTACATAAACCTATATAAACAATCTGCTCCTCTCGAGTAACCCAAGCATCAAATTTTAGAGGAACCAGCAGTTCGATGCTTCAGGGCTTTTTAAAATCTCGACACAGGCTAGGTTGTCGGCTTTTATAAAAAAACCACAAGAAACAAAAATTTCACAGAATCGAAAGCCTATGGACTAAAAGCTTCAACGACAACTTGTTTTGAATAGTCACTTGTAGAATTTCATAATATTTACGGGGCATCAGGATTATTCTAGCATTATCAGTCTGATACTATGAGCCTATTAATTAATGAACAACATGAAGTTTCTAATTTGGTTTGAGATGGTAAGTCAGCCACTAAAATTGCACTTCCCTAAGGAGCTCATCCACCCAGAAAAAAAAAAAAACAGTAATAATAGGGAAGACAGACAATATGGCCTCGTTGTTGAGAAACCCAGGCATCAATTTTTCCAATGGAAACTGACAGACATGCTTCATTGTTGATTTAAAAAGCTAGAGTTGCATTTATTGCATTTTCTTTAACCGAAAACGAACAAAAATCTCCGCAAACTTCTAAACCATTAAATTGAGTGCATCACCATAGGAGTACTATTTAATTACCATCTCCGGAAGACCACATTTGGAGATGTGCCCTTAGTCGGTTCTATATAACCTTGAGATCAGGAATGATCAAATTAAAATTAGATTGAAAGGTCAACTAGCTATAGTATCGTCAACAACATCAGATTTGCATAAAAAAACCAATGGGCTTGTAGCTCATTGGCACTCTTGTGTCAAAAGCACAAGAGGGGTGAGGTCTTGGGTTCGAGTCTCACTCTCCTCGACTAGAATCAAAAAAAAAAATTTGCATACAAAAAATAATCATACAAGCATTGCAATGCTCCATTCCAAGAGAACTCTGTTTCACACAAATCACCATGATTCCTAAAGGTAGGAATCCAGAGTCCATTCAAGGGTACGGGCCGATAAGCCTGTGTAACACTGCTTATAAGGTGTAGGCCAAGTGCATCGCAAATCGCCTCAAAGAATCCCTGTCTGGTTTGATTTCAGAGAGACAAAGTGCGTTCATCCCTGGGAGGCTTATATCGGATAACGTCCTTATTGTGTTTGAGATGATGCATACGCTGAAGCGTAGGAAAAAAGATAAGTCCGGGGTTTTTTCTCTGAAAATCAACAAGGCTAAGGCCTATGATCGAGTAGAATTGTGCTATTTGGAGGCAGTTATGCGGAGCATGGGTATGGACGAAGCCACAAATCAAAGGATAATGCAGGGGACCTATTCGATGAAGGTAAACCAGGATTTCTCTGCCACCATTGTGCCTAGTCTTGGTCTTAGGCAGGGAGATCCCTTATCTCCCTACCTATTCTTGTTCTTCTCGGAAGGGCTGTCAATGTAATTGTTTGATAACACAGAGAGGAGGGGTGAACTTGAAAGTTTTGGTGTGTGCAACGGGGCGCCGAAAATTTTGCATCTGCTTTTTGCAGACGATTGCATGGTTTTTTTGGTAGCTTCGCTTAGGAGTGCATGGGCTGTGAAAGCTGTGCTTAACCCATACCAACTTCTATCGGGCTAAATACTAAACCTTAGTAAGTCTTCAATTCAGTTCAGTCCTAATTGTGCGGAGGAGCTTAAAACTGGAAGCAAAGAAATCTTGGGGATTAGCCAAGAGGGCTGTCATGATCGATATCTCGGCCTCCCCCCTCTTATAGGTCGAGCAAAGCAAGCAACTTTCCAGGATATTAAGGATAAAGTCTGGTGTAGACTTAAGAGTTGGAAAGGATTACTTCTGTCCAAAGCTGGGAAAGAAATCCTAATTAAGTCTGTTGCTCAAGCCGTACCTGCTTATGCAATAGGGGTTTTTAAAATCCCGGGTGGCCTGTGTCATGATCTGAATGCCATGACCGCTAATTTTTGGTGGGGAAGCGCAGGGGATGCAGAGAAGATGCACTGGTCAAGCTGGGGTGATCTTTGCGAACCGAAGAGCAGAGGAGGTTTAGGTTTTAGAGACCTCAAGAGCTTCAATCTTTCTCTCCTTGCCAAACAAGGATGGCGACTCATACAAGCCCCGGATTCGCTTTGTGCACGGGTGCTGAAGGCACGGTATTTTCCCAACCATGATTTTCTAGAGGCGCAGATTGGTAATCGCCCATCTTACATGTGGCGTAGCATTCTGCTTGGACGGGATACCCTGTAAAAAGGACTACTTAGAGTGGTGGGTAACGGCACCTTTACCCGCATCATGAAGGACCCCTGGATACCGAGGCCTGCTTGCTTCAGACCTGTTCGCTTCTGCCGTGAGATTGGGGAAGCCGACTTGGTAAGTTCTCTGATACTTGACCTTCCGCCAAGATGGGATGAGCAGAAGGTCCGACAATTGTTTACCCCTCCGGATGTTGATAAGGTTCTGAAGTTGCCACTAAGTTGCTGCAATAAAACGGACCAGTGGTGTTGGTTTTTCAGTAAGAATGGGGTCTTCTTGGTCAAGAGTACCTATCACGCCGAAATTTCATCACAGGAGGGAAACGTGCAGGCCTCCTCATCTTCGCCTCATAGTTTCAATTGGTTTTTTATCTGGGACTTGCCAGTGCCGAACAAAATTAAACATTTTTGCTGGAGGCTTATGAAGAATATTCTTCCCGTTAAACAGATGCTAAAGCAGAGGCACATCACCCTCGAGGCTTATTGTGAATGATGTTTGGACGATGAAGAATCGGTGTTTCATGCGATTATATCTTGTCCCGCTTCTTCTGCTATCTGGGCTTGCACTCCTTGGCCGGATATTGCTCAACAACCTCTCGGGATTTCACCCATGGACTGGTGGGAAAGTCTCATTCGATCTAGGGGCAAGACAGTTGCAGCGGAAATCCTTACCACTGCTTGGTCGATCTGGTATGAAAGGAATTCTGTTAGAGTGAATATGGTGTCTAAAGCTCCTCTGCAGGTTGCTGCTTTCGCCAAGGATTACTTTATGAGTTTTTCTGCTGTTTGGGCTCAATCTAGGCCCTCTTCTCCACCGATACCCACCCCGTTGAAGTGGGAAGTGCCACCCTCGGGCTTCCTCAAGCTGAACTCTGATGCAGCTGTATTTGAGGAAATTCAGTGTGGCGGTATTGGTTGTGTAGCTAGAAATGACAGAGGCAAGTTTCTTTCGGCGTTTTCCTTGAGGATTAGGGGATGCACAGACCCCTTAATGTTGGAGGCCTTGGCTGTAAGGGAAGTTGTCAGATGAGCGCAGTGCCTAGAGGTCACACATCTCCTTGTAGAGACGGACTCTCTCAAAGTGAGGACCGGGGTGAAGTCTGTGGATGAAGACCGATCTGCTTTTGGAGTTGTGATTTCAGATATTAAATAGTTGTCCCTTTCTTTTGCTCATTTTGTATGTCAGTTTAGGCCGAGATCTTGTAATAGAGTAGCTAATGAGCTGGCTCATATGGCTAAACTTTGTAATGTTTGTTATATCCCCCCTATGCGCATTTGGGATCTCCTGGGGGAGGACTGTGCCACTTTTCATCTTTAATGGAAATTATGGCTCATGCTAGCTTTTTATCATAAAATAAAAATGCGTGTACCAAAAAGAATATATATAACAAAAAGATTTATAATTTTTTTAAAAAATTATAACTTCATCAAGCTAGCTCAATCAACGATTATCTATCTATTCACTTTGAAGTTCAAAAACTTAAATTACAGGTCAAATTAAGAAGCATGTACTAGTCAAACATGTAGTAGCTAGGTTTGGGTGTTCCATTCTTGAAGAGACGGATCCACAGTGTAGTCACCGTAGGCAGGTGACTACACTGGGTTCCAATAATAAAACATTAGCTTCCTAGATTTTAGCCCTAAAACTCTAGATTTTAGCCTTAAAACTCTCTAATTTGCTTATTTTGCCTACACTAGATAGCCCGTAAGATATTTTCTTTTGGACTAATTGGATATGCTTTTAAGATGAGAAGAAAATCTATGATACGAATTAAAGTTTAGAGGTGGACTTTTTAATATTTTAATTACCATAAGCTGCTCCATGTTTTCTTTTTTAAAAAAAGTTTATATCTTGGTCTTATGGGTTTGGTACGTGACAAATGTACCAATAAATGATCAAGACTAATAATTTGAGCGTCATGAACAAATTATTTAAGTATGAACTGATGTTCATATTCATGTATTTTTTTTTTTGAGAAAATGTATTTTCTTTTAAGATCATATTCATACATATTTAATTTATAATTCCCAAAAAATTATATATTCACAATTGTATTTTGTTGCTCTCTTTTTTCCTTCATTAACTTTTTTCCTTCATTAACTGAATGGTGTAATATACTAACTAATAAAAATATGATTTGTTTTCAAGTATGCAAAGATTTTAAATGATTGTTTAATTATATATGTTGAGAATGATATATTTGATCACATTGAATGAAAAAATTATTCAGTACAAAAATATGAGAACATGTAGAGAACAATTGTTACATTTAATTTTTTTTATATCAATCAATTTTGAAAGCCCTCCTACTTTTGCAAGAGTACAACTACAAGCCTATTAATAATTATAACATCTAATTAATTTTAACATTTTATTGTGTAATTTTTACATTTATTTAAAGGGTAAGATGCTTTTTTTTTGCCTACACTGAAAAATATTTCTGGATCCGTCCCTGTCACTCTTGGAGATTGCATAACGAATTTGTTATTAAAAAATTATAACTTCATCAAGCTAGCTCAATCAACGATTATCTATCTATTCACTTTGAAGTTCAAAAACTTAAATTACAGGGCAAATTAAGAAGCATGTACTAGTCAAACATGTAGTAGCTAGGTTTGGGTGTTACAGTCTTGGAGATTGCATAACGAATTTGTTATTATCTTTTTGTTATAAGAACATCAATATTTATTATATATTTAATAAAGGAGATAATGAGAACGATTACAACCATGAAAGGGGCTGGATAACAATCAAAAGATAGCTGATACAAAGATACTAATGAATACTACTAATGAGTTGTAGTTGTAGTTCGAGTCGTTTTGAGATCGTCAAAGCTAAGGTCATCAGTTCAATATTATCGCTTTTATTATTCTAAAACAACACAAATTAGTTGTCAATGCATCCATTTCTAACGCAATAATCCCCTGTTGCTACAGCTAGCGAACTAATTATACTCTTTCTAATAAAGAAAAGAAATTTTATTTCAAAACAATTATGGATAGAACTATAAATCTATTAATGTATTTGACAAGAGGAAAACATATTCAAATTTGCATTTGATTTAGTAATTAAAATAAATTCGTTCTTTAACTAATCTTTATTTACTCAATCTTTAATCATTATTTACTCATTCTTTAATCATTAAAATATTAATCAAAGGTTTTTGGAGGTGAATTCAAAACCGTTCAAACGGACATTGGTAAATGCCCGATAGCATTTTGATTATTTATTTATTTTCTCAATAATGCTAGAATTACTAACATTTTCTTACAAAGAGGAGCGTGTTGCATGGCATATGACACATATGTGTCATGTGCTACAAAGAGGAGTGTGCTACTAGCTTGTTTGCCCGGTGGAAATGGATCTGGTCCCTTTTGCTCCCACCCCAGATTCGGTTATTCCATTGGAGGCTTAGTCATGATGCTCTAGCCGCCAGGGATAACCTGCTCCATCGTAATGTTCAGGTCGATCCTCGGTGCCGTCTATGTGCTTCTTCATCCGAATCCAGCCTCCATCTATTTAGAGAATGCTCATGGTCCGGTAAGGTATGGCAGGGTGCTGCGGTTAATCTCCCCAGGTCTGATGCCACTTCTCCTCGAGATTGGCTGGCAGAGTTGAAAACCCGCCTTGATGTACATGCCTTTGGCTATGCTGTCACCCTTATGTGGGCCATTTGGAAAGCTCGAAATAATGTTGTTTTCCATGATGTGGTTAGCTCGGTGAATGCTACACTTATTCCAGTAGTGAACTTGTATCAAGACTACATTCGGGAGCATCTTCCTAGTGAATTGCAGCCATCCAGGCAAATCCCACGAGCTGTCAAGGGCTGGCAGTCGCCTCCTCTAGGTGTTGTCAAGCTCAACTCTGACGTTGCCTGTCAACCTTCTGGTTCTGGGCTGGGTCTGATCGCGAGGAACAGCGAGGGTGGAGTGGTTTTTTGTGGCTTTGAACATATTGCTGGCACCATTGACCCCCTTGTGGGAGAGGCAAGAGCGGCACTGACTGGTATTCAGCAGGCAATAGATCGTGGTGTTCAGAACTTAGTTTTGGAATCTGATTGTCAGGTGCTTGTTCTCGCAATACGTCAGAAAGTGTTTCCATGTAACCAGGTTGGCCTTGTTATCCAGGATCTCGTCACAATGATAGACTTTTTTGATAATTTTTCATGTTTTCATGTTAAACGAACAGCTAATAGGGCTGCTCATCTTTTGGCTTATGTAGGTGCCCGAACCCCTAATACCTCTATGTGGGAAGAAGGCCCTCTTTCTTGCATTGAACATCTTGTAACCTCTGAAGTTGATTGTTGAATGCTATGAGCTTGGTTGGTTCTAAAAAAATATGCCACGCCCAGTCATCCTTATAAAATATATTTTAATTCTTAAACATTAAATTCCATTTCCATCCATTACTTTTATAAAATATATTTTATGTTTTATTTTATTTTTATCAAATATAATTTTCTAAAAATATATTATTCTTAAATTATATATCCCATTCTTAATCAAACACTGCCTCATCAGTCATCATCCTCGCCTGGAAAATTAAAAATTTCTTATGATCCGGTTGTTAATAAAATCATGGCAGTGCCTCGCATCGGATAAAAAAAAATGGTTCCATGGGATTTAATATATTTTGTTAACAAATTAGATTGCCGTGAACGAATGACTTGGTAAGGAGGAAATTCTCAATCCACCATTGCACAACTCCACTAGATAGCAGCCGCCCCGCTTGATCGATAGCGAACAAGGAAGAGCAACGCTAGCCGATGCCTTGCTTGGTTCTGTGCAATTAGACCTGTAGCTTTTTTTTGGTTAAGAACCAGATCTGTGACTTTAGACGCTATGAGTCGCCGTTGCACTATGAGTTCAAGATTGCAAAAAAATCTCAAGGCGCCGTCGTCGACGAACAACCTAATCTATTGCCATTGTCCAAGATTGCAAAAAAATCTCAAGGCGCCGTCGTCGACGAACAACCTAATCTATTGCCATTGTCTACATCCAACTCTATGGCCACAATCCATGTGCTGCCATCTCAGTGGGCATTAGTCCGGCCGCCGCCTGCAACCGCCACGAGGCTAGGCACGAAGAGTGAGATTTAAAATTTAACAATTAATATTTATATACATATTATCTATATCTATTTAAGAATTAACATATATTTTATATATTTTCTCAAAAAAATAAATTTTATATTGATGACAAGGCATGCACTTAAATATTGGTGATGTGTCATATGACACATATGTTAGTAGCACACTCTTTGTAAGAAAATATTAGTAACTCTAGCATTAATGTTTCTAGATTAGTAAGTGGTTAAATGCTAGTTTGTAAAGCCTATATAAAGGCAGTGTTACAATTCCATAATGCATCCAATTTTTGAGAGAGTGTATTCATTTAGATGTCAGGCATTAAGCATTTCTCTTATCTGAGTGTATTGGGAGAGTATTCTCTTTGTTCTTATTAGTTGTATTTTATTAGTTTATGTGAGTTTTTCATTTTCCTTAGCTCAAGTTTTACACGACCTGTCTGTGTAAGTGAGTTTTGTTTAGTCTCAGCACAGTCTGCCTGTGTAACGAGGTTGGTAGTGTCGAAGGTTAGTACTTAGTGCTGCGCATTGTTCAACAATCTGGTAGCGGAGCAGGTCTTTCCTCGGGAGATCACGTAGCGGTGTTTTGAGAGAATTCTTTGTCGATACAAGGACAAGGACAAGACTTGTGGGAAGTGGTCATTGGTACCAAGGTAGCACAACCTGCAGATGCAAACGGAGAGTTGCGGAAGTGGAAGATTGAAGTGGGTAAGGCAATGTTCGCTTTGAAGACAACAGTAGGAAAAGAAATATTGCAATGCATACAGAAAGCTAAAACTCCTAAAGAAGCTTGGGATACATGATGCATGTGAACTATGCATAGTTTTAGGCATGATTTAAGATATAATTTGCTCTCATTTCATTGTAATTATATGCCTTCTATGCACTATTCCACCATTCTCCTCTAAATCCCATCCCTTACTGTGTGATTAGTGATTTCAGGTGCATTTCAATGAATTTTGGAAGATTTTATTAAAGAATTTGAAGAAACAGTCTCTGCCACGGCCTGAGCCTGTTTCGGGACCTCAGAGCCTGTTCCTGAGTCTGTTATTCACTCTAGATTCAACGAAAGGCCGCAAACCATCTTCCAATTACAGAATTTCCACTGAAATTCACTATCCTCGCCTTGATCCAAAGAGTCTTCATGACACCTCACCGACCGCAAAAGAAGCTGGAATCAATTCGAGGAAAGATCGAGAAGAAATTGCAAACAGACCCAGACACAGGCTCAGCCTGTGCATCCTGCTGAACCCCGAAAATGCAAAAAGAATATATAATTGTGCCACTTGCAGAATTTGCAATCATGACACCTGCAAGCATACCTTGAGCGTTTCAGAGGACTTTTTTGACAAATGGAGGCATTAATTATAACGCCTAGAGGAGAGTCTACTTAAAGAACTATTATTCTCTCCAATTATTCTCCTAAAAACCTGCAGCCCGACAGATTTCACCCTATCATCACGCTTCCCATGGCGCCTTATCCTGACATGCGAGATGGGGAACTGAAAACCAACTTGTTCAACCAACTTGATCGACTCTCATGATCTCCAGCAAGTCGGAAGGAAAGAAGGGGCCCGGTTGCATCTATATAAAGGAGGAAGGATGAAGAACAAAGGCATCGAAGAATCGATCAATTGAGATAGAAAAGAGAGAGTTTCAGAAACCTTCAAACAAGGGTTTAAGGGTACACGATTTTGCAGTTTTCTCTCCAGAAATTGTGTCGCCCCTAACCTCCAATCTGTTCTAAAACCTATGCTCACCTTTATTTTTATTGTTTCTATAATTCTGAGCATGAATTAAACAACACCTTCTTAGGTTAAAGGGACATGTCTCTGGTTTTATTATAATAAATTGCTCTTTTCATGTTCTTAACCCGTTTTCTTGTTTTGGTTGCTGCAAAATTGATACATGTTTGAGTTCTGGCCAAACCCCATACATGATTACAGGTGAAGGATCGAGAAGTGAAGCCATAACTACTGGATCCACATCAACCAACCCTTAACCTTAGTATTCGAAAGAGACTAAGAGATAATTGAGGAACTAGCCTCAACACCAATCTTAATCCCCTAGATTTGACCGATGCAAAAGCATTAGGAGAGTGAGAATCATGAGAGGCACCTGTGAGTGAAAGCAAATGGGGGCAGTATAGGTTGAGAGCGCCTGCAAGAACCGATTTTTATAATTAACTTTATGTTATCGACATGCCCAACACAGCCTCAGCCTGTCGCAGCATAGTCAAGAAGATAATACCATTTTTATTCTAATTCTTGATTGATTACTGAGAAGCCTATTGCAACTAAATGGTAGCTAGGTGAAGGACCGAGAAGTGAAGCCATAGTTGCTAGACCAATAGTAATCAACCTTCACTCCCTAGCCGCTCAAGAGAAGATAGGGAGAGACTGTGGGTAATAGCACCAACACCAAACTTCATCTCTAAGTGAATGCCTATCCTAGTGATATGAGGTAGATGGAAGCTTAGGGAACTATCAATAAGATCGAAAGTCATTGATGGTATACTAGGTTGGGAGTCCCTTCAAGACATCTTATTAAACACAGGCCGTCAACAGGATGAGCCTGTTACGGCATGGACTGAGCAATTTAAAGCATAAAATCAAGGCATGCGAATCCCGGATGCCTATGACTTCTCTCAATCTGATCTTTTCCCACTTCAATTCTGATATTACTTCTATTTTATTGCTTAGTTTACATTTCAGTAGCATTCACCCAAGATTCACTTTTATTTAATTGTTTTAAACATAATTTGTCTGATCGAAGGTAAAAAAATTCAACCCAGTCCCTGTGGGTACGACCTTGATAGTACTACAACAACCTTGTGCACTTGCAGGATCTATTGCAGCGACTACATCAATACACTTGTCACTCGATTCTCTAAAAAGAATGATACGAAGCTTCAAATTTTAGAGAACGAGTTGTTGTCGGTGACACAAGACAACATGACAATAGCACAGTACTTTCACAAAGTGAAGTTCTTGTGCCGTGAGATTTCGGAGTTGGATCCAGAAGCATCTATCGGCGATTCTAGGATGAAGCGAATTCTTATCCATGGTTTAAGGCTGGAATTTAGAAGCTTTATTGCTGATGTACAAGGTTGACCAAAACAGCCATCGCTTGAGGAATTTGAGAATTTTCTAGCTAGTCAAGAAGACTTAACTAAGCAAATGGGAGGAGTCTTGTTGAAGAATGAAGAAGAAGCACTCTATGCAAAGAAAAGCAAGTGGAATTCCAAGTAGTGTGGTAGTGATGGATCCAAGAAGAATGGTGACAAGTTTAAAAGTCATTATGGTGAGACGAACACTTGTGAAGGAGGCTCGAAGAACTGTTCCAGCGGAAGGAGGTTCGAAGGAAAGTGTTATAACTATAATAAGAAGGGACACATGGCGAAAGACTGTTGGTCTAAGAAGAAACCCATGGAAAGCAATGCTGCCATATTCAAAGACGAAGAAGAATGGGATGCTGACGCATTGTTTGCTGCAGAAAACGAAGAGTTTGCATTTACGGCAACAACACATAATCAAATCGATTATGAGAACGATTGGATTGTCGATTCAGGTTGTTCAAACCATATGCCAGGTGACAAAGCCAAGCTATAGGATTTGTCAAAATACATAGGCAGTCGTGTGGTGGTGATAGCAAACAACTCCAAGTTACCAATAGCCTATGTTGGCAACACGACTGTTTCTCCCCAGTGTGGTGATGCTGAAGTGCCACTCCAAAATGTCTATCACGTACCAGGCATGAAGCAGAATCTCCTGTCGGTATCACAGTTAACATGTAACGTCCCGGCTTGTCGACTGTCACTACAGACCAACACGGGACCTTTCCAACATGCTTTGTCCTCACTTGCATGTTTCCAGGGAAAACTTCCCAAGAGGTCACCCATCCTAGAATTGCTCCAAGCCAAGCAAGTTTAACTTTGGAGTTTTTCTAGAATGAGCGCCGAAAAGGTAGGTGCACCTTGTTGATATAGTTAGTACCCATCAAACTGTTTAAGCTATTCTCAATTATATAGTCCCATACCTATACAACCTCGAAATCACTTCATTTGAGCTATTCTTAATTATACAGTCCTATACCCGTATAATTACGAAATCGCTCCAACTGTGCAGCCCCATCCCTACACAGTCTCAGGATCTCTCCTATTCCGGTGTGGATTCGGTTCATTCATATGCCCCTCCGTCTAAAGCCTGCTGGAAGTCGCTCCTTATCTATGCTCATTCCGGCACTGGCATACACTTCCCGGCCTCATAGACCCCGGGGTGTCACAGGCCCACCAGCTTCCACTAGGTTCGTCCCCGAACTCTGCATCGTACTAGAGGAGTCCTGGAGCTCCGCTACCAAGCTGAAACGACCGTATCCCAAAAAAGACAATACAAAATATAAACAATTATAAAATATCCAAAATGCCCTTAAAACCAGGGATGCCAAACTCTGTGTAAAAACATCAACCCAATACTCAGAGTAACCAAAAATAAACATCGGGATACAAGAGTCAGATATAATCCAGGCTTAACTAGCCAAAGTAACACCGGTTAAACCTACCGGAATAACAACTGATCAAAATCCAAGAAACCAAAACAGTATCCCGACAATAATACGCAGTGGAAAAATAACAATAATGTCAATAACAAGTGTGGAATATATAAGTGTCAACTCTATGGATCCACCAGGAAGGAAATGCAGCTACTTGCTGAAATGTAAGAGTCTGATACCCGAGGTAAGAGCAACCGTCAACAAGCTACTAATGATCTGTAAAACCACAGTGGCGATTTATATGAGTCACGCACTCAATGTACAATATAAGACAAACATACAGGCACACGAAGATAGGCTCGCAGGGTGAGTAAGTCCACGAGCACAAGTATACACACACAATCAACATGTTTCAAATACCACACATACAAGTGTTAGGTGAATTATCTGGCTATTACATTCTTATCATTATTATGGGCCCTCTACTGTGTGCGTCGGGCACTGTAGCAACTGGCCAGTTCCCCAGGGCGTATGCCGAAATATAATCATATATAAATACAGTATAAATATCAACACCAGAATGGGTAAGTTTCGACAAAGAAAACCACTAACAAACAAGTGGCCGACAGCTCTAGGAGGGGTGCTCTCCTCAAAGGAAATTATAAAACAAAATCTTGGGGCACACCCGTTAGTCCCCAAGTCGCCAGCACTGTGAGGGGTGCTCTCACCAAAAGAAATGGATAATAACAAATAACTAAGGGGTACACCCGACAAATCCCCAAGGCACTAGCTCTGTGAGGGGTACTCTCACTAATATACTAACCGAGGGCGTACCCATCAATTCCCTCGTCGCCGTCTCTGTGAATACAATTCACTAAAAAAGACAGGACCCGAGGGGTACCCTCTCTTCCCTCTCGGTGCTACCGGTCAACAGCCCCACAGTAGAACTTATTAATTATTCAGGTACATTATGTCACCAATTATGAAGTTGTATAAGTGTCCCCTCAAGTTGTATCTAAGTTGTGTACCATTACAGAGGTTCTCTAAACAGAGCCTAAAGCTCACAATAAACAGGATATAGCAAGATAGCATATATCACTAGCATGGCAATAACAGCTCATAGGAGAATCACATGGCAAAACAGCACATATTTTTATCATCATGGCAATTCAGCACATAAGCAACCAGGTACACAACACAGTCATCAGTATGAAGCATACTCAGCAAGCAGTACTACCTAACCATACCAACAAGTATTCGCATACAGGTATATAAGTCTTATAGAGTCACCTCAATTATGATGGCGCTCTGTCTGCCCACCACTAGTACCAGCCGCTCCTGAGTTATGTCTCGTGCCTATACACATAGACACCTTATTTCACAAGATGTTCAACATTAAACAAATCATGCATGCTCATGCGATGCAACAGTACGTTTAAACCCGGCCCAACTAACTCGCTATAAAAGAGATACAAGATCAAGCCCAAGGTCTATTCTCTTTTACCAACAACAACTCCAATGTCGCGGGCCTAAGTCTGTAGGTCCTAAAATCATCTAGGTCTATATCCTTATCTCTGGCCCAAGCCCACATCCTTAAATCTACCATTTACCTATACATGTCCTTGGGCCTAAGCCCATCTCTCATTTAGAATCCAACTAAGTCCAAGTTATAACATATGATTGGGCCTGGGCCCGATTAAACACCACCCGTGCTCGAAAACAAAGAGAAGGAGGAGGAAGCAAGATTCGTGGCTTACCGGCGAAGAGCGACCGCGACTCACCTCGAGCGTTATGCCACGAACAGCTCCCCACACTCACAGATCCTCCACAGCGGCGGCGTAGCTGGAAGAAGAGGGACTACGAAGAGGTGGTGGTGGCGTGCTGGTAACAGAAGGGAAACGGTGGTGGCCTCGTGAGAAAGAGAAAGCAGAGGCGGTGGCGGCATTCACAAGGAAGAATGGGAGAATAGAGAGGTAGGGCGCCGTCGGGTGAGGAGTAGAGAAGAAAGAAAAGAAAGAGAGAAAAGAAAAGAGAAAAGAAAGGAAGAAAAGAAGGGAGGGTTAGGGTTGTCCGGCCCGGGCGCGGTCAACCCGCCTAAGTCAACCTTCCTTTGTTTTTTGTTTTTTGTTTTTTTTTGTGTTTAAGCTCAAAACGACGTAGTTTCACTAAAACTACTTAAAAGCCCAACTTGCAACTCCGAAACCCAATTTAACTCCAACGAAGGCTCGATTAAAGAAGGAACCCGACATAAACTCAATAATTCAAGGTAATTAAATACCCTTAGGTCAAAACTCCGAAAAAAAAAACTCACGAGGGTAAAATTGAAATTAAAATTTCCGAAAATTCCATAGTTAAATTATGAAAAATTGGGGTGTTACAGTTCTACCCCACTTAAGAAAATTTCATCCTTGAAATTACAAGATAAGGATCAAAACAGATGTGGATACTGCTCTCTCATATGGGAATCCACCTCCCAAGTAGCCTTATTCGGAGAATGACGGCTCCATCTAACTCGAACCATAGGAATAGTACGACTCCTCAACTGCCGTACTTCCCGAGCTAAGATCTCAACCGGCTCCTCGACATAAGTCAAATCTTCAGCAACCTCCAACTCCACAGGTGATACCACATGACTCGAATCAGACCGATAACGCCTCAACATCGAGACATGGAATACATCGTGTATACGAGACAGCTCCTCCGGTAAAGCCAATCTGTAGGCCAGCGGACCAATCCGCTCCACGATCTCATAAGGACCGATATAACAAGGTCTCAACTTGCCCTTCCTCCCAAACCGGATAACACCTCTCCAGGGAGCAACACGGAGCAAAACTCTGTCACTTAAACTGTACTCCATCTCCCGACGATGCTTATCAGCATAACTCCTCTGTCGGTCCTGAGCAGCTCTCATGCACTACTTGACCCATTCAATCTGATCCACAGTTTCGTGGACAAGATCTGGGCCAATCATCTGTCTCAGACCCTCCTCTTCCCAATAGATCGGACTACGGCACTTCCGCCCGTACAAAGCCTCATAAGGCGCCATATCGATACTGGAGTGATAACCGTTGTTATAAGCAAACTCAACCAACGACAATGTCTCATCCCAAGAACCACTGAAGTTGAGCACACAGGCTCTAAGCATATCCTCCAAAGTCTGAATAGTCCTCTCTGACTGTCCATCTGTCTGCGGATGAAAAGCTGTACTGAAATTCAGCTTAGTACCTAAAGCTAACTGCAAACTCTTCCAGAAGTGGGATGTGAACCTCGAATCCCTATCCGACACAATGGATAGAGGAACTCCATGTAATCTGACAACACCCGAGACATACATTCTTGCCAGCTTATCCATCGTACCCATCTGCTGGATGGGTAGGAAGTGAGCTAACTTAGTCAACCAATCGATAATGACCCAAATGGCATCATGCCGACCCCGGGTTCTCGGTAACCCAATCACAAAATCTGTAGTGATGTGCTCTCACTTCCACTGCAGAATAGACAAAGATCTCATCTTGCCGACAGGAGCCTGATGCTCGGCTTTCACCTGCTGACAAGTCATACAACAAGCCACAAATTCTGCAACATCCTTCTTCATCCCCGGCCACCAATAGTGACTCTTCAGGTTCAGGTACATCTTTGTGCTACCCGGATGTATGGCATAAGGTGCGTTGTACGCCTCATCCATAATCTACCTCCTCAGGTCATCCACGTTCGGAACACAAAGACGATCACCTATCATCAAAGCTCCATCCTCTCGGATGTAAAAACTAGAACTCTCTCCACCAAGAGCCTTATCCCTCAACTCTGCTAGATGAGGGTCACCGAACTGCAACTCCATAATCTTATCCCATGAGGTCGATCGGATGCTCAAACTGGCCAATAAGGCCCCGGTATCATCAACCTCCAACTGAGCATCCAAAGACCTCAACTCCAACAAAGATGGCAAATCAAAAGAAACCGGCTCCTCATCTGCAGATGAAACTCTCTTTTGGCTCAAAGCATCTGCAACAACATTAGCCTTTCCCGGATGGTACTCAACATTATAGTCATAATCCTTCAGGAGCTCGATCCAATGCCTCTGCCTCATATTGAGCTCCTTCTGGGTCATGATGTACTTCAAGCTCTAAAGATCCGTCAAAATCCGACACTTCTCCCCAAAAAGATGGCGTCTCCAGATCTTCAAAGCAAAGACCACAGCAGCTAACTCTAAATCATGGGTCGGATAATTCTTCTCATGAGTCCTCAACTGCCTAGAAGCATAGGCAATCACCCGACCCTCCTGCATCAACACACAACCCAAACCCAAACCAGAAGCATCACTAAACACCGTGTACTCCACACCGGGTCTAGGAACTGTCAACATTGGTGCAGATGTCAACCGACTCTTCAGCTCCTCAAAACTCTGCTGGCAACGATCATCCCACACATAAGAGCAATTTTTCCTCAGCAGTTTAGTCATAGGACATGCTATTAAGGAAAAACCCTCAATGAACCTGCGATAGTAACCAGCAAGTCCAAGGAAACTCCGCACCTCAGATGCATTCTTCGGCGGTTACCACTCTATAACTGCCTTAACCTTGGCCGGGTCCACCTTAATACCTTCTCCCGACACTATATGGCCGAGGAAAGCCACTTCATCCAACCAAAATTCGCATTTGCTGAGTTTGGCATAAAACTGCTTCTCCCGCAACCTCTGTAACACCAACCTCAAATTCTCCTCATGCTCGGCCTTACTCCTCGAGTAAACCAGAATATTATCAATGAACACAACAACAAACCGATCTAGGAGCTCATGGAACACCCCATGTATCACACACATGAACACTGCAGGAGCATTTGTCAACCCGAAAAGAACCATAACAAATTCATAGTGACCATACCGGGTGCGAAAAGTAGTCTTTGGTATGTCCTATTCTGCAATCCTGACCTGATGGTATCCGGATTGCAAGTCGATCTTTAAGAACACTAATGCTCCCTGCAACTGATCAAATAAGTCATCAATCCTAGGCAACTATATTTGTTCTTCACAGTCACCTTGTTCAACTGCCTGTAGTCCACACACATCCGCATACTACGATCCTTCTTCTTAACAAACAAGACCGGGGCACCCCAAGGTGAAGTGCTCGGTCTAATGAAACCTTTTTCTAGCAACTCCTCCAACTACTTCTTCAACTCTTGAAGTTCAATTGGAGCCATCCTATAGGGTAGAATAGAGATAGGAGTAACTCCCGGTACCAAGTCCACTGTGTACTCCACCTCTCGCTCCGGAGGTAAACCTGGTAACTCGTCAGGAAAAACATCTGGAAACTCCCTCACTATTGGGATATCCTCCAAACCCGGCACTGGTACCGTAGAGTCCACCACATAGGCAAGGAACACATCACATCCTTCCCGAATCATCCAGAAAGCCTGCATGGCTGATATACAACAAGCAGAAAGAGCTCTCCGCTCCCCAACAAACACCAATCTACGCCCTAAAAGAGAACACAAAGCCACTTCCTTGGCTCGACAATCTACCACTGCTTGGTGTCTAGAAAACCAATCCATGCCAAGAATCACATCAAACTCACTCAAATCTATAACACTAAGATCAGTGGGAAAACACTCACCATCATACTCAACAGACACATTCCTACATACCCGATCCACACTAACTATACTACCCATAGGTAATCGAACTCTCAAGGGTCTACCTAGGTCATCATCATCACAATCATGTCTAGTCATGTATGCACATGAAATAAAAGAATATGTAGAGCCCGGATCAACCAAAGCATGTGCACAATGACCAAAAACCATAAATATACCTGCAATGACCTCTGAAGCATCAGCAGCCTCCTCTCTAGTGATGGCATAAACTCGAGGTGTAGCCGCCTGCGTTGCTCAACCTCTGCCCCCAGATCCATTACCACGACCACGACCTCTATAACCATTGCCCCTGCCTGAGCTCGAAGCTACAGAACTCTGAACTGTGTACTGAGATCCACTACTAGACTTCTCAGGACAATTGGGCCTGATGTGCCCGAACTTCCCACAACCCTAGAACTTGAGTGGAGGGCGCTCTGAAACATCCTATCCACGGGACACATCCTGATGCGACTGACCACCCGATGATCTACCCGATCCGCCTCGGTAGCCACCTCCCCAGTTCTTCTTAGACCACAGAAAGAAGAACCACCTGAATAACCACCACTAGAAGTTGTATACTGCTTCTTCGGCTGACTACCACTGTCTGCAAAAGATGAATCACGCTTCTTCTGTCTAGCTGATCGAGCCTGCTGTGCTGCCAAAGGATCCTCTCCGTGTCCACTACAGCCTCACAAACTGCATCCTAGGTCTTGTGTCTCCCACTAGCCACAGGTGCCCCCACGGTATGACGTAGGGCATTCAAAAACCGTCTGCACTTGGTCTCCTCATCTGGCAAAAACTCTCTAGCATAGGAGAGAAGAGTGTTGTATCGAATCCGAAAAGCAGTGACTGACTCGTCATCCCCCTGCCTGATCTCAAGGAACTGCCTCTTTAACTCCTCTCGGTAACTGATAGAGAGGAACTCCTTATAGAACCTCTCCTTGAAATCTTCCCACAGCATCACCACTGGTTTAGGCATATTTGCCACCAGCTCCTGCCACCATGTCAGAGCATAACCAATGAACATGTGGGCCACATACTTTGCCCGAGACGCTGGCTGACATGTGAACTTTTCCATCACATTCTCCACTTGTCTGAACCAAACATCTGTTAGCTTCTCCACCTTGTCCTCGCCCGAGAACTCACCAATCCCCGACTTGTTGATGTGCTTATAGCCACTCTCCAAACTACCCACCGTGGGATCTGCAGCAGGCACCGGCCGTGCCCTCCACTGAAACTGCTGCCACTGAAGAAAAGCCTGATACTATTGCAGCATCGCTGGGTCCATACCAGGAGGTACTATATTCTGTTGCCCAGTTCCCGCAGCACCACCCCCTGCTGCATTGGCGTTCCCCTGTCCAGCAGGAACTTCTCCTCCTGCTGCATCATCCTATACCCCGTTATCGTTTCCTTGCCCAACAGGAATCTACATCACCGACACTTTGTCGGAAACATGACTAGGGGCGTACCCCTCGAGCCTGCTATGCTGCCAAAGGATCCTCTCCGTGTCCACTATAGCCTCACAAACTGCATCCTAGGTCTTGTGTCTCCCACTAGCCACAGGTGCCCCCACGGTATGGCGTAGGGCATTCACAAACCGTCTGCACTTGGTCTCCTCATCTGGCAAAAACTCTCTAGTATAGGAGAGAAGAGTGTTGTATCAAATCCGAAAAGCAGTGACTGACTCGTCATCCCCCTGCCTGATCTCAAGGAACTGCCTCTTTAACTCCTCTCGGTAACTGATAGAGAGGAACTCCTTATAGAACCTCTCCTTGAAATCTTCCCACAGCATCACCACTGGTTTAGGCATATTTGCCACCAGCTCCTGCCACCATGTCAGAGCATAACCAATGAACATGTGGGCCACATACTTTGCCCGAGACGCTGGCTGACATGTGAACTTTTCCATCACATTCTCCACTTGTCTGAACCAAACATCTGTTAGCTTCTCCACCTTGTCCTTGCCCGAGAACTCACCAATCCCCGACCTGCTGATGTGCTTATAGCCACTCTCCAAACTACCCACCTTGGGATCTGCAGCAGGCACCGGCTGTGCCCTCTGCTGAAACTGCTACCACTGAAGAAAAGCCTGATACTGTTGCAGCATCGCTGGGTCCATACCAGGAGGTACTATATTCTGTTGCCCAGCTCCCGCAGCACCACCCCCTGCTGCATTGGCGTTCCCCTGTCCAGCAGGAACTTGTCCTCCTGCTGCATCATCCTATACCCCGTTATCGTTTCCTTGCCCAACAGGAATCTACATCACCGACACTTTGTCGGAAACATGACTAGGGGCGTACCCCTCGGGATTGTGCTGATCCTGGTGTTTCATGTGGATGCCTATATGAATGCAACTTGTCAAAAATAGTTTACAAAAACGACACAAAACTGGAACAGGCTTATGCACAACAATCACAGACACTTGTTTGAAAACCTCCGCTACTAAGTTGTAACGTCCCGGCTTGTCGACTGTCACTATAGACCAACACAGGACCTTTCCAACATGCTTTGTCCTCACTCGCATGTTTCCAAGGAAAACTTCCCAGGAGGTCACCCATCCTAGAATTGCTCTAAGCCAAGCACGTTTAACTTTGAAGTTTTTCTAGAATGAGTGCCGAAAAGGTAGGTGCACCTTGTTGATATAGTTAGTACCCATCAAACCGTTTAAGCTATTCTCAATTGTACAGTCCCATACCTATACAACCTCGAAATCACTTCATTTGAGCTATTCTTAATTATACAGTCCCATACCTGTATAATTACGAAATCGCTCCAACTGTGCAGCCCCATCCCTACACAGTCTTAGGATCTCTCCTATTTCGGTGTGGATTCGGTTCATTCATGTGCCCCTCCGTCTAAAGCCTGCTGGAAGCCATTCCTTATCCATGCTCATTCCGGCACCGGCGTACACTTCCTGGCCTCATAGACCCCGGGGTGTCGCAGTCGGTATATGCAAAACCCAAAGAAGCCTCATTTGGAAGCAATCAGAAGAATATTGAGATATGTCAAGGGTATACTTGACAATGGAATTTTGTACAAGAGAGGTAAAGATTGCAAATTAGTTGGCTACTGTGATGCTGACTATATAGGTGATCATGATACCCGGCGTTCAACTACTAGGTATGTTTTTAAACTCGGGTCTGAGGCAGTTTCTTGGTGCAGTAAAAGACAACCAACAGTGTCTTTTTCTACAACAGAAGTAGAATATCGAACTGCAGCAATGGCAGCTCAAGAGAGCACTTGGCTTGTACAATTGTTGAAGGACTTGCATCAGTTGGTTGAGTATGCAATTCCTTTGTATTGTGATAACCAATCAGCAATATGTTTGGCTGAGAATCTTGTGTTTCATGCAATGGAAGTTCATTATCACTTTATTAGGGAAAAATTCCTTGAAGAAGAAATGGAGCTGAGGTAGGTGAAGACTGAAGATCAAGTCACAGATGTGTTCATAAAAGGCTTGAGTGGAAACAAGTTTGAACGCTTTTGTCATCAACTCGGCATGGTGGAAAAAGTAGGAGTTGGTGTTGAGAGAGAGTGTTAAATAATCAACACCAAGTCAAGTTAGTTTGAGTACTTTCCTAGTCTAAAGGAAAGTGGTTTTGTGTTAACTACTTTACCTAGTCTAAAGGAAAGTGGGTTTGCTTCATTTACCTAGTCTTTAGGTTGTTACCAAGCCTTTAGGAACCATTAGTGGGTTTCCTATTTTCTAGATTAGTAAGTGGTTAAATGCTAGTTTGTAAAGCCTACATAAAGGCAATGTTACAATTCCATAATGTATCCAATTTTTTAGAGAGTGTATTCATTTGGATGTCATGCATTAAGCATTTCTCTTATCTAAGTGTTGTTGGGAGAGTATTCTCTCTGTTCTTATTAGTTGTCTTTTATTAGTTTATGTGAGCTTTTCATTTTCCTTAGCTCAGGTTTTACACGACCTGCCTGCGCAAGTGAGTTTTGTTTAGTCTTAGTACAGTCTGTCTGTGTAACAAGGTTGGTAGTGTTGAAGGTTAGTGCTTAGAGCTGCGCATTGTTCAAAAAGTTAAACTACAAAGAATTAACTCATGCCTGCATGATATCTCCAATGTTGATTACTGGCGCTCCAGGAACAGGAGGGACATCAACCCATTGATTCTGATGAAGTATTTGCAGGCCTCCAATTTGGCCTTGTAGTAGCACTGTAATGAAGTCATTATCACTGTGATTTCTTGTTCCTAATGTTAGCTCTGGCTCAGGAGATGGTGGATAGTACTGGCTTATAAATGAGAGCCCTTCACCGCAGCCCATCTCTTCAAGGTGTTTAGTTTTAAGGCCAAGAGCTTCTGATAGTAGCCTGAACAAAGCAATAAAAGATATAAATACCAGGAATACCAGGATGCCTAATACAACTGTCTTGTGCTATATTTATATTGCATCAATGATTAAGAAACCTACTAGTACAAGTGTTCTACACAGGTATATTAACTAACAAGATAACTATACACAGATAACTATGAAACATTATATTTATCATCTATTACTCCCCCGCAATTGGAGGGTGGTGTGACAAACCAAACTCAAATTGGATCTTAATAATAAGAAAATAGAGGTGCTCTGTGACTTTGTGAAAATGTCTGCCAACTGTTGTGAGGAATCGATATGAAGCACTTGGATATGGCCCTTCTGAACTCGTTCCTTGATGAAGTGTAGGTCTATTTCCAAATGCTTTGTTCTCTGATGCTGCACTGGATTGTTCGCAAGAAAAGTTGCAGAGAGATTATCACAATGGATTGCAATAGGCTGAATAGGTGGACATCGAAGTTCATGTAGGAGATTCCGCAGCCAAGTCACATCTGCTACAACAGAATCAAGAGCACGATATTCCGACTCGGCACTACTGCGTGACACCGTTGCTTGTTTCTTGGCTGACCAAGAAACCAAATTGCCACCTAAATAAACACAGTACCCAGTCGTAGATCGCCTTGTGTCGATACAACCTGCCCAATTCGCATCACTGTATGCAGTGATCGTGCGTATAGTCGTTGGTCGGAGTAAAAAGCCATACATCTTGGTGCCCACAAGATATCGTAAAATACGCTTTACTGCCTTCATGTGTTCTGATGTAGGAGCATGCATAAATTGACAAACTGAATTTACTGCAAAACTGATGTCTGGTCGAGTAAAAGTTAGGTACTGCAAAGCACCTACAATGGTACGATAGTGACGTTGAGAATCAGCATCAAGAAGAACACCCTGATGTAAGGATAAAACCTGTTTTGGCTACATTGGTGTTGACGCTGGCTTCAGGTCTTAGAAATGAGAAAGAATCGTTTGTAAGTACTTCTGCTGGTGAAGGAACAAGCCATCACGAACGCGACTAACCTGGATACCCAAGAAGTAGTGTAATGCACCCAGATCAGTCATCGAGAATTCCTTCTTAAGAAGAGACAGCAACTGATCGAGAAGAGAAGAAGTGGAAGCTGTGATGATTATATCATCGACATACAAAAGCAGGAAGGTGGTGCCCTGTGATGTATAAAGGATGAACAAAGATGCATCAGAATGACTAACAGAGAACTGATGTGCCAGCAAAAAATTTGCAAACCGATGATACCAAGTGTGCGGGGCCTACTTGGGTCCATAAAGTGCGCGTAGGAGTTTGCAAACATAATGGGGATTCCTGGAATCTTCGAAACCAGGGGGTTGTCTCATGTAGACTTCTTCCTTCAAGAATCCATTTAAGAAAGCATTTTTCACATCCAACTGCCTTACAGCCCATCCACGAGACACAGCAAGAGAAAGCACTGTACGAACTGTTGGCGGTTTAACAACTAGGCTGTATGTCTCTTCAGAGTCTTCCCCTGCCACAAGTCGGGCTTTGTACCGGGAAAGGCTCCCATCAGCATTATACTTGCGTCGATATACCCATCTGGAACCTACAATATTGACAGAAGAAGAAGGTGGTGGGACTAAAACCCATGTATGAGTATCAAGTAATGCCTGGTATTCGTCTTTCATGGCAAGTAACCAATTATCATCCTTTGAAGCCTACTTGAATGTTTTTGGTTCTGGTTCTGGGTTTGTGGTTATTAGAGCATATTTTGGATTCGGTTTACGAATCCCATCTCAAAGTCGGGTTCGCATTCTGTGCTGTGGCAGTGGAAGATTGGATGGGGACGAAGAAGAGGTGGAATTATCAGGTCTGTCTAGTGTTTAAGTTGGACTAGGTATATTTTGCATGATAGGGTTAGGAGTCGTGGAAAGAGTTGTGTTTGGATTAGGGCTTGATATTGGAGTATTATCAAATGAAGTGCGTGCAGCTGGTGGAGGTTGGGATGAGGATGGAAGTGGTATTGTGGAACGAGGAGACGGAACGAATGCACCAGGAAGGGTTAAAATAGCCGTGGGGTCAAACTGGGCAGGTGTTTGAGTGGAAGTGGGAAGCACTGGCGTAGTAGAGTTGTGGGGAAAGGTTGTCTCATCGAAAACCACATTTCGTGAGATATAACCTTGCGAGAGGTTGGGTGATAGCAACGGAAACCCTTAAGATGTGGAGAGAAGCCAAGATATATGTGAAGATCACTGCGAGGGGATAATTTATGATTGGATGGACTCATGTTCAAAGGATAACAACTACAACCAAAGACATGCAAACTAGTAAAAGAAGGAGGCAGTTGAAAAAGAACTTGAAAAGGGCTCTTCCATTGAAGAGAAACATGTGGGAGACGATTTTGCACAAAAACAACATGATGGAGGGCTTCAACCCAGAACGTAGGCAAGAGGTGAGCTTGAAATAAAATACTACGAAATGAATTAAGTATTGTCCTATGTTTCCTCTCAGCCATGCCATACTGAGGATGACTATAGGGGCAAGATAGACGTCGTAAGATGCCATGGCGTTGAAGATAAGAATCAAATTCTAGATTACAAAACTCCCCACCATTATCACTTTGTAAAAAAACGAATTGGCTGACCGAAATGAGTTTGTATCTGTGCATGTAACTGTTTAAATTTGTCCAAAACCTCATGCTTATAACGCAAAGAGTAAACCTAACAATACTTTGAATATTCATCCAAAAACAAAACATAATATTTATAGCCTGTAAAAGAAGCCACAGGCGATGTCCATACATCGCTATGAAGAACATGAAAAAGCCCTAAACAAGGTTCTAAAGATCGTGGATATGGCAACTGAGTCTGCTTGCCTAACTGACAAGCGTGACAGAAATCATCCTTATTGATTGAAGAACAAAGAGAAGAAAACTGATTTGAAAACTGAAGCATCACAGGGGCGCCGGGGTGACATAAACGCCGGTGCCACAAGGAGCTGGAGACTCGTGAAACAGCAAAAACAGTTGGCTGGGAGGAATGAATTGGTGTTGAAACTCGTATGGAGTATAAGGCACCGGAATCATTGCAGCGAATTTGAGGGTGGCGAAACAGTCGACCCTTCACAGAAAAACCAAAAGCATAAAAAATCACTGAACAAGAATTATCACGCGAAAACTGTTTAATCGAAATCAAATTTTTTGTAAGGTTAGGAACAACCAGAACATTTAAGAGACGAAAAGAGAAAGAACCAATAGCAAAAATCTTGACACCAACATGTGTAATGGTGAGGTACGTACCATCCCCAACTTGGACAGAATCAGTACCACTATATTCTTGGAAAGAATCAAGAGACGCAGTCGAGTTAGCCATATGACTCGTCGCACCTGTGTCTGCAAACCAGAGAGAACTACTGTCCTGTTGTTCATGCACACCTGCATAAGAACGTTGAGGACAATGCTTTGCTGTGTGGTTGTATGCATCACACAATTGACATTGAACAGGAGAGGGTCCCAATATAGAAGAGGGAGGACGCATGGAGGAAGAATACTGCGATTTGGATGGAGAAGAACTTGAATGAGGAGACCGAGAAGCAAAATTTGAAGGAGGACGTGGAGGAGAGTTCCATGTAGACACGGGAGGACGAGGCTGATAGAAACCACGGCCGCCACCACCACCGCGACCACCCCTACCTCCACGGCCTCCACGGCCTCGGTTTTGGGAAAACAAAGCCTGAGAAGGTTCAGAAGCAGAAACAGGGGTAGTAACACGCTTAGTTTTCCTAGTTTCCTGGGCTAACAAGATAGACCGCAGATCAAAGAAGGAAGGCAGTGGAGATTTGGAAGTTAACATGGTCACTATATCATTGTACTCATCAGGAAGGCCATCTATAATTTGCATCACAATATCATCCTCACTCAAACGACGTCCTATGGACTCTAAGTTATCTGCAATACTGCGAATAGACTGAATATAATCACTCATAGACTGGGAACCTTTCTTGGAGCTAACAAATGCAGATCGATATTCCATATATCTGGCTTGAACATGATCATGAAAGAGTTGTTCAATTGTAAGCGATACCTCTCGCGCAGTAGGGAAAGATCCTGGCCGAACAATGTGGTTTAGAATGACAGGGCTAACGGCTGCGTATATCCATGTCACAAGGGTACTATCGATTTGATTCCACTGGGTGAAAAGGGGATTAGGTTCTGGTGGTGTATCAGGGTTGGCGGAAGGAATGAAGGCTTCCGGTGGTGCACTAGTTCCATCAACATGATCCATGACTTGATGGGACAGAAAGACGGTGTAGAGAAGGTTTTGCCAAACCAAGAAATTGCTAAAATCTAACTTAGTAAGAATAAGATTGCGAATGTTACTGACACTAAGGACTGACTGAACAGTCGAATGAGAGGCCGAAAGAGTGGGAATAGAGGAGGAGGTTGAGGCAGAGGAAGAAGAACCAGAGAGAGCAGAAGAAGAAGAAGAAGAAGAAGAGTTTGGAGATGAAGACATAATGACAGACTCAAAGAATGACTAGTAGCTCCGCTACCATTAAAGATATGAATACCAGGAATACCAGGATGCCTAATACGGCTATCCTGTGCTATATTTATATTGCATCAATGATTAAGAAACCTACTAGTACAAGTGTTCTACACAGGTATATTAACTAACAAGATAACTATACACAGATAACTATGAAACATTATACTTATCTTCTATTAAGCAATAGCCAACTTGATCACTTGCTTCGAGTACTCCACCATAATATCTCTGCGATTTAGCAAGACAGACTAATGAGTCGTGCAATAATCTGAAATGTAAAAAGTCTAGTAAAAATGTTCTCTTTATGCCTTGAAAGATGTAGAATGAATTATACTAGTCAAAATACCTGCATGCTTCAGGCAACTCTTCAGGTTTGGGAGGATGAGGAGCCATGGAGGAAACAAGTGTATCCCTCCAGTTTGCCACCCGTGATTTGTACAGATTAAAGTTACTATTGTATATAAACTTTCTTGACACACCACGAATATAAAATGTCTTCTTAATCTCAGTATCTTGCTCAAAAAATCTGCGAGCACCTTCTTTCATATCCTCCATGACACTAGTGGAGATCCCATGATTGATCACCTGAAAGAAACCCCAGGTATCTGCGGCATTTCGTACTCCGTCAACTATTTCTTTCCTGGTCTTGGGATCATTGTGGATGCCTTCAAGGTCAATGACTGGAATACCGACCTGGGTCTTGGGGTTGCTTATGGTACTGTAACCAGGAATTTTAGATGGATCAATGAAAATTTAAGGGACTTTTGTGAGCCCAGCATCAACAAGTCCTTTAACGCCAGCTTTTTGTGTCGTCAAAGGCTTGCAAATCTCTTCTTCTGTCATAGTCGCTTCCCTTGGACAGAAACCCCTGCTGTATTGATTACCATTTTTTTTGTTATTCCTGTGAGAAAAAAGCAGAATCTATGTGTGAGTAGTGTAGATCCATTAACTCTATTTTTTAAAGTGTTTTAATTAAGTTTTGTGGTTTTGGGCTTACTACTCTAACACCCTCCCTCAAGTAAAAGTCCTCTGGGCTTGAAACTTGCACAGGCCCGTCCATACCTTGTGCTTTTTAATTCAACAAGGAGGGAGGCGTGGGGATTCGAACACGCGACCGTTTGGTCATTATGGCTCCGCTACCATATCAAGTGACCATCTCAACCAAAAGCTTAAGCTGATTGTTGAAGTCCCATGATTGGTTTTGGGCTTACTACTCTAACAAGCAAGAACATTAAAACAGAGTAAATGATCAAGGTACAGCGAATTACTAATGATCTAGATACTCGATATCGATTCTTTGAAACCAACCAAAGAAAATGGTTAAGTCTGAAAGGGAATTCATTCAAGTCAAGGAAGTAATCAAAAGGAATGCTTGACACAACACCCAGGCACTTCCGAGAGACAAACTTCTCCTTTTTAAATGATGAAATCCATCACTAAACGAGAGAAAGTAATCGGATTGACAACTTTTTCTTAGCCAGAAAGGTTCATGATTTGAGGAGTTCTGGTGCAATGAATAACAATATTGGACCAGAAACAACATTTCTACGAGCACTTGTACTGCGCTCCAGATATATATTAACCACTGGGTTTCTCACCCATCTCTAGCACTCTAGATAAGTGAAAGAAAATCTTGATTTCTCACCCAATTTTCATTGATTTATAACCGGGCAATCGGTAAATCTTTTTCCAAACTATTGTCAAACAGATTATAGTTCCCCTAAGGCCCTAATAATTGATACATGGGTAAAACCCAACTTTCTGTTCATGTGTACATTGACTACATTCCAACTTATGTTAAGTCACGGCCAGCAAGGGTTGGTTAGAGTCCTTGGCCCTAAATTGAGGAAGTCTCCCTTCAACTTCAACTACTTTTTACCCAAAAAAAGTAAAAGACGCCGTCGAGGTCTTTTCCATCTTTCTTCCATCATCTTTTCCTTTGCTTGTTCCATGTAGCCAAATTACACTCCAGGAGAAAGGGATTGACGAATCATGATAGCGTTTTGGATCAAAGCATCTGAAGACCAGAAATACCATGGTATAAAGAAAAAGGGCGCCCGAAGTACTAGCTCTCAATTTATGGTGTCCTTTTTCCCACAGTGGGGGGCAAATGCCAAAGAACTAACCAAATTAACCAATCCACTTGACTATCGAGTAAACTTGAGGTGGAGAAACATGGATTACAACCCAAAACAGGACAAAAGACACGGAAGCATGTGACTGCGTTAATGGATTAAGAATTTAAGGCGAACGCTGATGAACCGGACAAATGGGATGTGAAACACTGCTGGAAGCAGGCGTAGGGGTAGCTTCCTACTGATGTCGGCGGCCATAACTTGCCAGTAAGATTTGTGTTTCTCAAATTTATAAACAATAAGACTCAAAGCATTGCCAGCAAAAGTAGCCGGCCCCTATTCTGCATTCACCACCATCAAATCCTCAATTTGTTGGAACTCATGGGAGCAATCACTATTAAATCCTCTAATGGTAGGGACTCATGGGAGCATATATTGCTCCAGATCTGTCTGTCTACCCACTTGAAAAGAGCAAGTGGGAGACAAAAGGATGGGTGTTCGTCTCAGGAGCAACAAAATCATTTAAACCCCAAACTCAAATCTCCAAAATATGAGGCAAGGCATAACTTCGAGATAGAGAGATCAGAACTAAACCTCAATAATAACAATGAATAGCTGAGTTGGTAACGACATCACAAAACTCAAAACAACTGAAAAATATCTTTCTTTTTTCCCGTTTCAAGTAAGTACCTAACCTCTAAAAGAGGGAAAATGTTTCAAGTACCCTAACCTCTAAAAGAGGGAAAACCATGACACTAAGGGATACAAAACTAGATCTTGGACATAATCCAGAGAGTGAAGACACAATGATTGAAGAAAAAGTAGACCTTGCTTCTCATTGTGTTTTCGATTAGGGTGTCTTCTCCTTGAGCTGTCTCTTTGGAATTGAGTTCTTCATCCCAATGAAGTAGAGCAGTGCCCCAAACAATGCGAGGTTCTGCAAAAAGTAAAGAGAACAGGGTTAAGAACAAAACCATAGTCAAGAAAACAGCAGCAAACAGATCCCACATATCATTACAGCATCATTACAGCATTTGTCTGCTTACCTGTGTGAACTCTGTGAAGAGCAGATTGAATTCTTTCTTCTCAACATCGTAGTTGTAGAAGTCGTACAAGATTGGGGTAAGGATTGCCTGGTTCAGAGCCTGCAACAAGGAAGAAACAAATCAAACCTTTTAGTTTGATTTACTTGATGGAAACACCAAACTCGGAATATGAAGGAACAAACTACAATACAGACCAGAAGAGAAGCGCCATAAGAGCTGCCAAAAATGAACAGAAGCCCTCCTTCCCCTTTCAACGCTACGGAAAGGGCAATCACATGCTTAGGCTGCAAATAAAAAAAAAAAGCCAGATTATAAAATTCAACCGACAACAACAACAACAAAAAAAAAGAGAGAGAAATCAAAACTCACATAACGAAAAAAATTGAACAAATCACTCACCTCAAAAGGGGGCACCTGAAACCCAACATGCTTGGAAAAGGCGTTGAATTTTGGAGCCAAAGCCTTGGATGCAGGGCCTCCATCAAGATCGTATTCATTGAACCTACAACAATGAAACTAAACCCAAGTATTAGCCCACAATTGCAGAAAATGTTTTTTTACAATAATTAGTTTTGGATATTGACTTGAGACCAACCATGGGATGATGGAAAATCATTACTATAATTGCACACAGTGATTCGATAAATCTTTACCAACCAAAAATCTTTACCTACCAAAACCCCACCAAGACTACTAGCTAGTAGCATAGCACAGATGAGAACCAATTTAGCAACGGAGTACTAAAACGAGTCAGATCCAGAAAACCATAACAAGAATAACATAAACCCTAGTGACAAGGTTGACTACCAAAAACCCAAACCCAAAAAAAGAAAAGAACAAAACTAAGCGAAATATGCACGAAGAAGAAAAGAATAAGAAAAAAGACAGATCGAGAAGGAGTAGAAGGGAAGGAGAGCAGATCTGAGGGTAGTGGGGGGAGGCTTACTCTTGCCAAGCCGGGAGGATGAAGACAGAGGCGAAGAGAACTCTTCCGACGAAGGAAAGGAAACCCATTGTCTCTCTCTCTCTCTCTCTCTCTGCAAAGATTCAAAACGGTTGTAAAAATTGAGACACGAGAGTGATATAAAAGGGGGAGAGGAGACGGAGACGGAGACGGAGGAGGGGAAAAATTAAGCTAAAACGAGGGGCGGCGTTTTAAAGCCAGAGAAAAGGTAAGGAGGATTGTCGTATTTTAGTAAAGGGGCGGGAGGGGGAAACGAAGCGACTGTGGTAATGAGACCTACTCGCGCGTTGCTATGTGTTACGTGGCGTGAGGGGGCCGCGAGTGTAGAGAGCTTTCCGTAGGACTTTTTTTTTTTTTTTTTTTTGATCAAGAAGAGCTTTCCGTAGGACTGAGAGTGTGGTTTGTTACATTTTAAGGCTGGCCGTTGCAGATTATCCTAAGAACCAGCGCATAGATGTGGATTCTGGTAAAGAAAAAGCGCATAGATGTGGAATTTTCTTTTCTTTGAACATCTGGAGGTGATGTCTTGGAAGCAATTCAATAGCTATAAATGAATCCAGATGAAGTTAAAAGGCAAAGAAACTCTCTTCCATGCCAACAACAATCCTGGCCTTCTTTTGGACACTGCAGCAGCAATAAAAGCGGAATTAGTTCGTGTCACTGTTACAACTTACAATAATTCAAATAAGGGTCCAGATTGATACTAGTAGTTCTTTAACATTCCCCACGATAAACAAGACAAATCGCCTTTTTAAAAGTAAAAGTTGACACTAGAAAGTGGGCTGGGAATGGCATAACAACAGTAAATTAAAGACAGAACAAAAGTTACATTACAATTCAACTAGTTGAGACAAGGCAAATACCATTACTCATTCAGTAATAGACAATTACCTGTAGGAAATGGAGATATAAGACAATGATATAGATATTGACATTCTCGACAGTGGTTATAGTAGGAGAGTAGAAGAACTGTGATTACAGGATACCAGTGGTAGAAAGAAATGGTTGCTGTTGAAATGTGGTGGCGAGGTGGTTTTTGAATGATAGTGGTGAGTGGAAGACTGATTATAAAGACATTCTTAGAGCTAATAATTAAACAAATAATCTGAAAGAAAGGAACTAGAGAGTAAGGACCAAACGAGGACAAAAATTATAAACAGCAGCACAAATACTGGAACAAAAAAGGTTGAAGGCAACCGAGAAAATCCTTGATTCTAATCAAATATCTAATTGAAAAGAAGTTTGTACATGCTCTATGCTGCTTAAGTCGCGCATAGTACTCTCGACAAATTTGCAAATAGCCTAATGAACTCAACGTTAGTTAAGGTGCACACTGATTTATTGTAGACATCTAATATACTATCTCTCAGTCTGATTATATTTCATCATATATTTGTCAAGTAATACCACCTACTGAACTAGCTTAGAAAACATTTACCATTATCATAGGCTGATGGGAGAAACAGGGAGAGGGCGAAAACCTGAGTAGGAAATGAAGCCGTTTCCCATGTGAGTCCCTAATCACAAGTTACAATGCTGTCACTCTCCAATATTCAAGAACAAAGATCAGAACAAAATCTACCAAAAGGGAAAAGGAGACACATTTGGAGTTTTTTCTCCCAAGATGCTGTATCGAGCCACAGAAAGAACGGCACATCCACTTAATATAAATTCAGCAGAGGGAGAAGATACCTACCCATGTTCAAACTCCTTTCATTCACAAGACCTCAACTGGATTTTTTCGTTTATCTCATCCTCCTAACCATCAGGTTATCCATCATTCTGCAAGGGCGATAAGATTTCCTCTATCAGGATTACATGCTTTTCAAAACTACATCCTGCAAGAAGCAAGAGAGCAAAGATCTTATTCCTTTCTAAGCTTAATTCATCACGCCCTCCTCCCCCATGAGCCTAAGCATTGTTCTCATACAGGAAAACATTTTCTTCGTCACCCAGTTAGCCTTACTGTTCAGGCACTCCAAACTCACCAATTTTCATTTGTTCAACATATCCCTTTAACTATAAAAGCCTAACTTATGCATCCACTTGAGCGAAATACGCTTGTCTGACTGCAACATGTCACTACACTCTCGCCCTCAAAAATCAGAGCAGCCAACTTTGAACATTGAAATAACACTAACCAATTACTACCAGCAGTACACCCCCAAATTGCACAGAACAGAACAACCAATCAACGGGTTTTGAATAGCAATTACCCAAGCTCCAAAAATAGGCAAAGTCACATAAAAAACCCATTTCCAAAAAGAGTCCAATGAACAAAAATTTCAAGCAAGAAAGAAACTTGAACAACAAATTACCATGAGAAAGGAAGGGGCAGCCTAGAAGAGGTTGAGCTCGTCCTTCTCGTCTGAGTAGTGGAGAATGTAAGGAGTGACGCGTACCGCGAAGACCCAGGCACTGAACATGGCCACGTGAGTCTTCAGCTTCTTAATCGCCTCTTGCTTGTCTGGCTTTTGCATAAACATCCCCGGAAACATGGTCCCTTTGACTTTTGATTGATCAGATCCGGACTTGGGCTCCAATTGAAACCTAAAACCCTAGAAGACACAAAAAGTAGTTTTTGTTGCCAAGGATTTTGGGGGGTTTAACCGTTTTAAAGCCGTTTTATACTATGTTGCAGCCACTTCACCCACCCACGTGCCAACAAGACAATCTTATAGGCAAGGCAAGGCAAGCTATATTTGTCAACGCCATTTTGTTGCTTTTTAATCTTCCTTTTCCACATGGGTTTCCTCTCTGCCAGATGTCGGTGAATTTTTAACAACAAAAACAATAGCAGGGCTAGTAGTTAGTACATCAAGAATTGACCAAACCGAAGGCATCAAACTCCTCCATAGCAAAACCTTTAAAAACCAAAGCAATCCCAAATCCCCAATACCAAAAGCAAACCCATTTCCCCCACACAACAAACGAAAACCCAGCACCAGCACCAGCATCTCCACGGCCATCTCATTTATGAACTCATCAATGAAATGAACAAGGGAATGAGGGAGGGAGAGAGAAAGAAAGAGACACTTCATTACCCACTAGCTTAAACAAAGAAATTCGTTCTCTTTTTTCTTTTTCTTTCTCCTCTCTCTCTCCCGTCAATTTTTTCATTAAATGCCCTCCCCACCCCCCATTAATGACCCATCACAATTTGCCAGAATCTCATTAACTCCTCCTCTACCGTCTCACTACCTCTATACCCTCTCTCTCTCTCTCTCCTCCATTTAATTACCCGCACAATTTCCTTGGCCCCATCCCATCGACGATCACTCCCTCATTTAAATCTCAACCCTCCACGTGTCTGCCAGTCTCCCCTCCTCCTCCGTTGTAGTCACCTCCTGTTGAACCTCTCCGGTGACAACAGTGCCTCGGGATCCCCACACCGCAACCTGCTCGACGAGAACGCCATCACCGACGACCGCAAGAACATGGGTCTCGCCAGCGACTTGCTCCGCCTCGACGAACTCCCTCCTCCCCCGCCACCCACCGTGGAGAACCTCTCCGACAGCGGGAAGAACCCTCCCCTCCTCCTGAAGAACGGCGACTTCATCCCCCTGTAATGCCTGAACGAGAAAACCCTAGCCTTCGACAACGACCCAAACGGCGACGGTTGCCTGCTCCAGAAACTCCCCCCTCCCCCTCCCCCTCCTCCTACTCCTCTCCTGTACCGCCACGGCGACGCCGTCGCCGGCTCAGTCACCAGCATCCTCTCCGACGCCGCCAAACTCCTTTCGAAGCTGCTTATTGTTATTGGAGTTGGCCGCTGCTGGTTGTGGTGGTGGTGGTGGTGGTAAATGAGTGGATGTTGTGGCCAAGGTGCTTGTAGGTGATGGGGCCCACTGGCGGTGGAGATGGTGGTGGCGGTGGCGGCGGGGAGGGAGCGGTGAAGGGGCGGGAGAAGGGTCAGGAGTCATGGTTTCGATCACATTCAATGGCTAGGGGAAGTAGTATCTTGGTTGTAGCCCACTAAATATTGGAAAGAAAACGTTCTTCATGTTGTTAGTGGTGGAGGAGACTGGAAGGAAATACATTCTTTCTTCTGGATTTATTTAAATAAAGAGGAGAATTCACTCTCTTAATTTGTATATGCTCTGTCCTCCTCAGCCTGATAATCTAAGCACAGATTGTTCTATGTATTTTGTCGTGAATATAGTCATCTTCCAAGTGACTTGCCGAATTTATCCTTAGTTGCGCACTAGTTCATTATGAAGTGATTATCTTCAGGCTAATGTGTGTTTGTGCATTTCCGCTAGTTCACTAGCATGCACACAAGTTTTCAGTGGATGTCCACGCCCTTGAATGGGGTCACTACTGCATATATAAAACACAAAAAACCATACAAAACCCACCAATAATTTTATCAGAAAAACCTGAAAATGACTGAATGCGATTCAACTCCCTTGCAGGCGGGTCCTTATGTTTGGCAGACCGCAGACTTATAAAGAGGTTTATGATTCTGCCATTCGATTAGGTTCAGCTATGAGGAGCCCCGGAGTCAACCTTGTAAATCCTTAGTTGGCTACTTCTAAAGAATTGGTGATATCATTGTTAATCATATATTGAAAGTTCATATACCAAGGAGCTTGGAACTAATGGGTTCACATTTCTAGGGAGATCGTTGTGGTATTTATGGTCCCAACTGCCCTGAATGGATTACTGCAATGGAGGTTCATATCCTTATTCTGACTTTGATTCCTTTTGGCAACTAAAATAAATCCAAGGCATGTAGCTGATAACAACACAATTTGAAACATTGTTCACACACCTTGGATAAAGAGTAGGGGTAGATATGCTTAAGTCATTGACATTTGAGTTGTTTATTATTTGGATACTAGAAGAGTATCAACGTCAACAAAGGACTAATCTCTTTTTAATGGTGCATTTGATGACAACATTTTTGTTCCTCTCAGGCTTGTAACAGCCAGGGTATAACGTATGTTCCTTTGTATGACACTCTTGGTATGTTCTCTTCCTTTATTCTGCCTTGCAATAGGCAAACTGATATATATATAGACCAGATTGTCCCTTTCAATAATCAGTATAAATTTGTGCGGTTAAATCCGTCATCAATCATTCTGAAGTTTCAGTAGCTTTTGTCCAGGAGAATAAACTCCCTGCTGTAAGTACTCATTTCTACTGCAATAAGTTTTAGGGTTATTGCAGATTCATTAGCAAGGCTAAACCAGGCTATATGGTAAAACTGTATGATTCTGTCTCCACTCTTCTTTGAGGTGGGAATATTGGCAAGGGAAATGTACCTTTGGTTAATCCAATCCTCATTTGAAATATGGATAGAGAAAAATAAACTACAGATTTCTGCTATTCACTTGTAGACTATGATAAGAACCTTTTAGTGTTGAAGAAGACAGGTTCCTCTAATTTTAAGCTATTTAACGTAAGGGGTAACTGTTTGTGCAGATTCTATCTTGCCTCTCAAAGTGCTGCGCCTACTTAAAAGGTAAGTAACGGACTCCTCATCAATTTGTTGCAAGCGTTGGAAGTCTGACACTGAGGCTAACAATTGAACTATACGCTCCTTATTCAGCTATTGTTAGCTTTAGGAAAATTTCGAGCACACAAAAGAAGGAAGCTGAAGAACTAGGAGTATCGTGCTTTTCATGGGAGGAATTTTCTCAATTGGTAAGAATTTAGTCTGTCTGTTTTCCCACACAAACGATCACTTGCACTTTAAGAGTCAATCCCTGATGTTTGATTGACCGACCATTCAAGTCGAGTTTGTGAGAATTCCTAGTGGAACTTTGACAGGGAAGCTTGGATTGTGAACTACATCCCAAACAGAAGTCTGATATTTGTACAATAATGTACACAAGTGGAACTACAGGAGATCCAAAAGGCGTATTCTAACCAATGAAGCTTTCATGGCAGAAGTAGTGTCTGTAGACCACATACTTTCTCTCACAGACAGAGTGGTAAACTATCATCAGAAACCAACCTTCTCTCTTTCTTTTTTTTTTTTCTTCATTTTCAGTATGTATCGGTGCAAATTGTGATATCCTGTTAATGTATGGACTGGATACTGCATTACGATAGAGTCAGCTTTTCTCCGCTTTAAATTACATCCTTAATGAGAATTTTCTGCACTACAGGCTAACGAAGAGGATTCAATGTTCTCTTTCCTGCCCCTGGCCCATGTATATGATCAAATAATTTAAACATATTGTATCTACAAAGGCACCTCGATAGGATATTGGCGAGGGGTAAGAATCAAGAACTAAATTTTATGATGATTGCTGCTAATTTATGTTTTGTGGTATGTTTTACTCGTGAAAGTCTCTGTATTCAATAAGCTGAAGGTCTTGTGTTTGAGTCCCGGTCTCCCCTTGTAAACCAAAAAAACAACCGTATAAAATATTTTTACTGAGGATTAAAGCGTTTTGTGATTCCTGTGTAAGGCCTCAAAGTTGGAATTCATCCTCGTGTAGAATTTTGGCCTTTTTTCATCCCTGCGTTCGACCCTTTTGGTCTGTCCGGCCGGAATCCGTCGAGAATCGCTGATGTGGCACATTTTCCGGCGCCACATCAGCTTTGCGGGTCCCAACGGTATCAGTCTAACCAAAAAAACCAAACCCGCTCGACCCGAACCATTCGCCCACCCAATTGACCCAGTGAATATGTAATATATTTTTTACCAATATATATAATATTATTTAAAACCCCAAATTAGGCATGTAATTGATTTATTAAATTTAAATTTTGGTAAAAAATAGCATTAACTCTAATGAACCTTAATTGTCTCATATTATGCTAATAATCAATTATTATTTAACATTAGATTTAGTATTTCAATTTTATAATTATCTTAATTGTCTCATATTATGCTAATAATCAAGTATTATTTAACAATAGATTTAGTATTTTAGTTTTATTAATTATGTTACTTTTAGTTTTTAATATTTTACTTTTGAAAAATAAAAATTACTATGCTAATAATCAAGTATTATTTAACATTAGATTTAGTATTTTAGTTTTATTAATTATGTTACTTTTTAATTTTTAATATTTTACTTTTGAAAAATAAAAATTACTATGCTAAAAAAAGTATTCTTTAATATTAGATTTAGTATTTTAGTTTTATTAATTATGTTACTTTTTATTTTTATTATTTTACTTTTAAAAAATAAAAATTCTTTGGCCCAGTCCCACAATCCCAATCTCCACCTCTGCCACCGCTCATTGCCACCACCGCCACCACCGTACCCAGACCGGTACCCGTTCCTTGGAGCTCCCCACCGAGATCCACCTCCACTGGCTGCAACGGGGTCACCATAGGCAGAGCGGTAGCGCTCTCCTCCCAGCCTCTCGCCCCCTCGTCGCTCGCCTCGCCACTGCTCTCCACCATGTCCAAGCAGCCGGCGCGACACACACCCAAGCGCTGCAACACCTCCACCAACAGCAACATGACCCAAGACCCACCACGTCCAAGCAGGCCGCCTTTGTTTCTCTCCCTCCCTCTCTGAGCCAAGCCACCGTGCCCACGCGTCAAGCCACCACCACTACCGTCACCGCCCTTCTCTCTCTTCTTCTCTGTTCCTTTGGGTTCGGTTACAGAGTTTAATCGGGTTTTTGTGTCTTTGTGTGTGTGGTTGTTGATGTGTGTGTTGGTGGCTGGAACGGGTGGTGGCTGTGTTCCGGGTTGTTGAGGATGGTAGATCTCGGGTTGTTCATGGTGGTCGACGGGCTGGACAGGTTGGCTGCAGGCAAATGTGTGGTCCTTGGTGTCGGAATCCAAGCTTGCCGGCGTGGGATGGTTGAGCCCGGTGGGATTGATGGAGAAGAATATAATTTTGGGAAAACATTCTGAGGATGCAAAAAGGGTTATGGAAATTAAAATTTTTGGAAAAAAAGGAAATAAAAATAGGAAAAAGAATAAAAAGAATAAAAATATTCAGACTTGTGAGGAATGGGGGAAAGAATTTTTGTTTTTGAAATTAAAATATTAAAAATGAAAAAGTAACATATTTAATAAAATTGCAATGCTAAATCCAATTTTAGATAACTGACTATTAACATAAATATAAGACAATTAAGGTTAATTAGAGTTAATGTTATTTTTTACCAAAATTTAAATTAATATATTAATTACGTGCCTAATATAGGATTTTTTAAATTATATTTCATATTTTAGAAAAAAATAATATTACATATTCACTTGATGGGTCAATTGGGTGAGCAATCCAATTTTAGATAACTGACTATTAACATAAATATAAGACAATTAAGGTTAATTAGAGTTAATGTTATTTTTTACCAAAATTTAAATTAATATATTAATTACGTGCCTAATATAGGATTTTTTAAATTATATTTCATATTTTAGAAAAAAATAATATTACATATTCACTTGATGGGTCAATTGGGTGAGCGTACGGTTTGGGTTGATTCGAGTCAGGTTGAACCCTGACATGTGGGACCCAAAAATGCTGATGTGGCACCGAAAAATGTGCCACGTCAGCATTTTTGCCGGCTTCTGGCCGGAGAGACCAAAAGGGTCGAACAGAGGGATGAAAAGAGGCCAAAATCCTACACGGAGATGAAATCCAACTTTGAGGCCTTACACAGGGACCAAAAAACGCTTTAATCCTTTTTACTGAATTTTACTCATAGGATCTAAGATACTTAATGGAGGACATTCAAGAGCTCAAGCCAAGCATATTTTGTGGGGTTCCAAGAGTTTATGACAGAATATACAGTGGTACATTCCGTATAAGCACAAAACTCTATAAACTGGATCATCTAATTGCTGATTTGCTTCTCTCGCAATTTGACTCTGGAAGTTTTTTCATGAAGGCACTTTGAGTAAGATCTCCTCTGAGGGTGCAATAAAGAAGACATTTTTTGATTTTGCGTATAACTAGTAAGTCGTATTCTTTTTTTTTTTCTTTTTTGACCAAGAATAATTGTACTCTTAAGGGCTGCGTTATTGTCCTTAATCAACGGGGAGGTGATTCTGATTTAGTGATTTTTCACAGCAAGTTGAGAAATCTAGAGAAAGGATTGCCACAAGAAAAGGCAGCAACCCTCATGGACAGGCTTGTTTTTGAAAAGGTTGGCTATTATTGGCTTTGTTGCTGCTCCACTGTTTCTGCCTCCTATATCTAATATGATTCTCTTTCTCTTTCTGTAGACAAAACTAGCATTGGGAGGCAGAGTTCGTATCCTGTTATCTGGGGCTGCACCTTTGCCTAGGCATGTTGACGAGTTTCTGAGGGTCATCTCCTGCTCTACTTTATCATAAGGATATGGTATGCCAAATGGACACCAACTTCCTAGTACTCTTTGAAATACGTACTAAGGTTATTATCTGCAACTTAGAAATTTGTATAAGTTGCGTATGTACATGGGATATTAATATCCTAAGGTTTACATGACTATTTAAAAGATTATTGAAGGGCTCATCATGTTCTTAAGTAAAGGGGTATAATTTTGACAAACGGCACCACATGATTTAAGTTAATTCCCCACTTTAATGGATTCCTTCCTTCCCATTAACTTATTTGTCATACCGTTGCAGGTCTTACTGAACAGTTGGTGTCCCCATGACAGCCATTGAAGCAAGGCTTGAGTCGGTGCCAGAGATGGGATATGATGCACTATCAGACACTCCTCGTGGAGAGATTTGTCTGAGGGGAAAAACCTTGTTCTCTGGTTACTACAAGCGAGAGGACTTAACAAAAGAAGTGCTTGTTGATGGCTGGTTTCAAGGTGTTATCAGGTACCCCAATCTTTCCCAAATGCTAATGCTAGCAACTCATAAATTATAAACAAAGTCTTATCTACGACATAAATGATACCATCAGATCATATATATTCTAATTTTCCTTCTGCCAACATTTGCGTGTAGGACTGCATTGACAAGCTGTACAGTGAAGCAAAGAACTTGAAGGCATGATATGAAACCTATCTCAAGGAGTAAACGCCGTATTTAGAGATGCAAGCTGATACTGGAATTTGATTATGTTCATTCAGTTTCTCTATTGATATTGGTTGAAAAACCACCAAACAGAAAAGTTTGTGTATCCTCCTAAATTCTTAGTATATACAAAGATTTACTGTAAAACTTGGGAATGCATGCAGTACGCATTGGTTCTGCAACGAGACAAACACAAAGTACACAAGAATCGCTGGGGTACAATGTCACAAATCCCACCTCAAGCTTAAAGGATGTACCAATGCCCAAGCAGGCTAAACAAACAGAAGGATTATTTATATGTTTATCAAGAAAATTTCTAATTCATGGAATTTGAGAATAATAGTTGAAGTAAGACACTACATGCGGAAAAGAATGTACAATATGCCATCAGCTACTTGCTGGCTAGGTAATCGAATCTGCTGTTGTAGCTTGTACCTGCTGTATTAGCTGCTTCGGGGGTTGGTGTTATCTGGTCTTCATCAAACGTTGACTCTGTAATTAGAAACGAAGAAAAGCGCCATACTTAAGCCCAAAACAACCAATAATGGAACAGTAATAATCTTTATCAACAGCAAAATAACATAAGAATGGGTGGCTAACTATGATTGCGTACCTAATGGAGGAGAAGAGATGGATTTTTTCAGTTAAAATCAGCGGATGTCCTGTATTTTATGAATGGTCCTGTTTTGATCAACTGAAAGAAACAAACAAGAAAACCGAGAGGGTAACAGAATATACCAAGATGCACTGTCATTAAAGACTGAAAACTAAAGAAAAGGTACCATAAAAGAAAGGAGAGAATTTGACAGTATACCGTGGCGATGAGTTCAACCGCGCATGTGTAGAACCAGCTGAGTATACAGCTTGTGCTGGGAGTGGGGCCCCGGTGAGGAGTTTTCGCTGCCAAGCTGAAAACTGCTTCCGAGCCATGAACGACGAAAACGGCGATAGCGAAGATCCGGTTGTCCTCGGGTCTTGCAAACAGCAACGTCGCGCTGACCGTGAAAGCCAGAGAGAAAGAAACCGTCGTCTTCAAGATATTATCTCCAGATTCCGTGAAGACCCAAACAAGCGCTCTACGGAATGCGTAGGCGGCTGCCGCCGCGATCAGTTTGTCTTCCAGAGATCGACGGATCAGTTCCTTCATCGGTTCCTCTAGCATTTTTGGGAAGATTTTATGCATCGAAGCGGCCGAGGGATAAACAGCTGTTAAGGTCACGAAGGCGAAGATGCCACCCTTGTTCTCCAGACCGCTATAAAAGATGATTGGAAGCGAAACGCTGGCGAGGAGGGTGAAGATGAACGTGTGATGTATGAGAAACCAGGTAACCTTCCATGGTTTGGGGACGAGATCCGCGTTGGCGTTGGCGTTGGGGTTGGGGTTTTGAGGAATCATATTTGCGAAACTTCTCGGGTTGAGGCCAGAGGAAAATAGTTTTCTTGATTGACTGCTTATGAGAATGAGGAAGGAAGGGGGATAACCGTTCTACTCTTATAGAGGGAGTAACTAACTGGTGGGTAGGTAGAGGACGGGCAGTGTAGTGGGGTTTTCCCGCCATATCTAACCACCCCAACAGAACCTCTAGGGGAATCTTCCGGGCGATGGGGGATTGGTTTGGGACGCAAGATGGTGCATGTCACCACCGTTAGATCGTGCATGTCACCGATCCCAAACACCAAAACTTGCTACTCCATGGAGCCAAACTTCTGTCGGTCCAGTGCATCAAGAGAAAGAGTAGCCCAAAGCTGAGTTCGTTCATGGGGCTATGCCGGCCCAGCCCAACAAATTATACCATATCCCTCATCAGTCTTTTGCTGGAAACTTTTGACACACACAGAAATACCTGTCAATCGACAATAATGAATGGATTAGTAGTCAACTCAAAACTAGTTGGATTCCACCTTATTTAAAGAAACTATTATGACGGAAATGTGACAAAACTAGTCAAAACTAGTCTTGGGTATTTGTGTTTGTTTTGGGGACATTTTTGAGGGATACAAATGAAAGTCAATGATTTGCCAACGTGTCAATCATCGACAGCCTGTGTTAGTAAGATGACGGAAATCCAATTTGTTGCAAACGGAGGGGATTAATACAACCACAAAAAACTTCAGATGGTATAATACTACCTATTTCTTTTTCTTTGGGTGGTGATTTGTTTTAAGACCAAAGATCAAAAGGGTAAAATGTATTTAACCCCTAACTTACCGTTCTCTATCCTACCTTTGACTTGCACAAGGAAGGTCCTACTGCCCCATGTGTAATTAACCATCATCATCAGCAGCTGGATGTATCAATCAAATCTTATGCTTAAACTAATTGGTGCATCAGAGTCAATCCATTAATACACACAATCCGCCTCAAAATCCAATGAGTGAATACTTTTATAAGCAAAGTATTTGGTGGCTTTTAAGATAAATTACTACAACGCGATCCAGTAAAGGTATGATTCTGGGAATGAGAGACACCATGCTTGCAACCCGGCAATATTCTATTTCTAAACCAGGATAATTATTATGTCTTTTATAAACTCCTTTAAAATTAATGCCTTGCCGCCCCAATAAAATACTAGGTTAATTAAACGACAGGGGACCTTTCATTTTTTTCTTCTTTAATTAATTTTGTTGAAAAAAAAAAAAACAGTGTAGAGCTTAATCGGCTAGAGCTAATGTATAAAAACCTTTGAAAGCTTGTACTGTTTCTTAGCTCAGGCATATCAGGATCTAATTTTTTTTTATTAATACAAGTTGCATTTGGAAAGATCAAGTGGATTCTCATAATCAATTTCAATAGAACGTGTCTTCAGCGAACATGAAATCTATGGCTAAAAGATTGTGTCTCTAGTTTTTTTTTCCCCCCCTTAATGTTGACAGCAGCTCTATCTTTATCTTCAAGTCTCTAATACTTACTATATCTCACAATTTGAGACTACTCGCGCTACGTCAATGCTAATCTTTGGATTGAAGGTCAATATAACAAAATTTCACATATAATGATCTAATAAAGATAGAAATACACGGCCTATTTGTGATAATAAAATAATAGATTAGCGAGGCATTCCTGTTCCCCACCATAACAACCGCCAAGCCAGGCACTTTCCCTATAGAATCCCTCATCCTCGCCACCTCACTCCCTATGGCCGCCCTAATCTCCTCCGCCATCAATTTCTCGTTGATCACGAAGGCGTCTGCTTCCTCGCCAGCTGCAGCCGCGAGAATAGAAAATATAAACTATGCACACTCCGTAACCAAAAAAATGGAATTGAAATTAACATTAAGGATTCCGTCACTTACAGGGCGGAGGAGAAGGAAGGCAGGAATGGTGGCTGGGAGGCCAAGCGTCGGGTAGGTCAAGAGAAATAAGAGATGGAGACTTGAGGATTTGGCGGCGGCAAGTGATCGGAGCTGCAGTTGTTGTTGTAGTAATGCTTCGTTTCGCCAATCGGGTCAAAAGAAACAAAAGGTAATATAAGTATATTGAACATAGGTAGAGAGAGAAAATTAGAGAGAGTGGTTGTGACTTGGGAAGTGTGTAAGCCCACATACACTGTTTCTCCGGCATCCTTCGCCGGAATAATGTAAACCCCGTTTGCAACTCCATTTCTGTTACTGAATTTCTTACAACTTCTCTTTCCTTACGAGAGATCCTGCTTGTAAGGAACACACATGAGAGAACAGGATCAAACCAAAGCCAGCGACAGAGTGAGAGAGAGATCCAGAGAAAGGGGCGCCACGCTCCACGGCCGGTGGAGGTGGGTCGAGCGGCTATGTCCGGATCTGGACCTTCAGACCCTTCTGTGGAAGATATGGAGGAAGACCCCACTCGGGTGAACGATGAGCGAAGCACAAAGAAGGTGAAGATTCGAGACAGTGCAGCTGCTGAGGTGTTTGAGTTGGATGAAATGGACCATGTCCCATCCCCGAGCTACTAGATGGAGGACCCCCCACTCTCAGGTAAGTCTGCAGCTGTTCAAGCAGGCTCTACAGCTGGAGGTACTGAGCCTGTCCAACAGGATACTACGATGGGGGAGAAGAAGCTCAGCTATAAGGACAAACTAACGGGAGTGGAACCCTCAAGCCAGGACCCCTGGGCGACGGAAGGGGAGGTTGAGTATGAGGAGGGAGACATCACATACCAAGAGAGAGATGGAGAAGAGGTTGTGGAGTTGTCAGAGGCTTTCAAATCTCGGCTACAGAAACCTTGAGAGAGGACGGTGATTGTGAAGCTGTTGGGGCATACGATTGGTTTCAAAACCCTGCACTCCAAGATTCAATCTCTGTGGAAACCAGAGGGCCCTTTCAAAATAATTGATCTTGAGAACAATTATTTCTTGGTGCACTTGTGGGAGCTACAGGACTACCATAGAGCACTGTTAGACGATCCGTGGATGATTTTTGGGGATGTACTGTCAGTTCAACCACGGACGCCTGGGTTTAGGCCGTCGACGTATAAAATTGAGAAGGTTGTGACATGGATTCGTTTTCCAGGGTTCCTGATGAGCATGAAATTACATACTTTTACAGCATGCACTGTAATCTTTTGGCCTTGCATTTAGTATTAATTCATGCATTTAGTTAGGAAATCACTTGCTTTTACGCCAAATACTACTTTCCTTACTCTTGGTTACCTTCAGGCACAATTAGGTCCTTTTTGGAGTGGATTTTGACGATTTTGGCCCGAAAACAGCGAGGCGCTGCTGAATGCCCAGTTACAGTCCAAACTGTACCAGCAATAGCGTCCAGACACGACCTGACAGCGGGCAATGCGACAAGTACCTATTTTTATTAGGGTTTTCACCTATTTTCCAAGAGTTTAAAGAGGAGTTTTTATTGAAGATCACGTGGACACTCCCTGCACGGAAAGAAGATCTGGAAGTCTAATTAAAGAGGGATTCTTGGAACTAAAGTCTAGGAATTTAATTCCAAAACCTACTCTTTTAGGAATTGAAACCTAGATATAAAAGCATAAGGCTTTCCCACGAAATAGACAGACTTTTAGAGGAGGAAAAGTCATGAAATTGGCAGAAGGAAGTGGAGAATTCGACAGAGCAAGGGAAGAGTTTAGGTTTTCATTTAACAGCATGTCGCTGTCACTTGTTATTGTTGTTTTATCTTCTTCCATGAACTAATTTCTCTTATCTAGGTTTATGGGATGTAGCTACAGCTTTATGTTTGAGTAATAATTCGTGTTTTAGCTTCTATTATTCGTTATTCCTTGATTTGTGTATGGAGAGCTTAACAGTGCATGCTGTCTGATCACCATCGTGTACAATTTAGACGACTCAGTGAACCACCAACTGGAGAAGCTAAGAAATCAGAACGTTCCATACTCAACTTCTACCCTACTAGTAAGAGGATCTCTACTTTTAGGTTAGTTGAGGATCAAGCACCTATCACAGCGCCCATTACGCCCTAGATTTGGACTAAAGCGAGCGGATGCAAGGTAGTCTCGACTAGGGTAGAATTATAGAGTGAGCGGATGCAAGATATAGATTAATATAGGCTAGTGAGCCCTACAAGGTAGACGAATAAATTAGCCAAACCATAGTTTTATTACTTAGACAGCACACGTTGTAGTGAACCCCGGACAACCTAGGTTCCTTTATAATGCATCTTTTACAGGTGCACGTTGTTATTTTACTTTCTGCTTATTTACTTTATTTTCTCAAGCTATTATTCTCACAAAATCGATACTTTTATTTATTTGTTCTTTTATAGTCTAATCAATCAGAAGCTCTAAGGACAGTGTTATTTCGCAGTCCCTGTGATTCGACCTTGTTTACTATAGCGTGCTGTACACTTGTAGATCGTTTTGCAGTGAACAGTTCCCGGTGGAGAAATATCACTCCCGCGTTCTTCTTGCTTTGGGTAGATTGGTAGGAACCCCAGTGAAGCTGGATGGGTAGTCGGAGAATCCTACACGCGGTCATTTCGCAAAGGTTGCGGTTTGTGTGGATCTCACCAAACCACTCAGAGGCATGGTGACCTTGGACAGTGAGGTCTTTGAAGTCACGTATGAAGGGTTGCCTCATATCTGTGAGCTCTGTGGTACGGTGGGGCATTCTGAGGAGGCATGTCCTGAGGCTAAAACACCACAAGCTGGCCCAGAATCTACAACCAACCTCAGTCAATCCCAAGCCTAGGCCAACCAAGCAGCGGCGACATTACCAAGAGGCGGAGATAAGAGCAGTTCCTCGACCAAAAGTAGCTGTGGAGCCTGGATGAATGCTCCAAGGAGATCCCGTATACCACCAAAGAGGCAAGCAGATAGGCAATTCCGGTCAACAAACAATCCCTCTTTGGTAGGTTCTTCGAACCGTTTTAATATATTAGAAGATCTTGAACCTCCTCCCCCTAACTACTATCCAGCCCAGGAAAATCCACAAGGAGGGGTCGTTGCAGGGAGCAGTAAGTCTAGCCTTGGCCAATCAAGTAAACACATTGGCCCAACCCGAAGAACACAATCAAACCAGAAATCCCAAAAAGCCTATAACCAGAACACCACCCCGAGAACACCAATGAAAGACATTTCAAACAATCCAAAACCTAGTTCCCTACAGGCCTACACTGGCCAGATTCTACCAAGAACCTAACCTAACCAGAAACAGCCTAATAGCAAGCCCACTAACCTAAAACCCCACGGCAAATCTCTAGTTAACCCTTCCCTGAAACACTGAGCCATTGTCCTTGATGAGTCTTGCCATAGTGATCTAATTAGAGCGGGAACCCGCATCCTCAACCATGAAAACACCCAATTACCACCCGACCCCTCTTCCTCCCACAACTCACCCACTACCAAAAGAACTGCCGGACATTATTCGCCCTGATGCTAATGCAGAGGTGCCAACGGACCCTGATGGATCTGACCCAGAGGTCAGGGCTCTACTGGTTCCCACAGCGGAGGAGGTTTCCACCATGAATAATTCTAATTGTATGATGGTTGATAGTCCAACAGAGGCTGCAGATTGCATGATGATTGAGGGACAGGTTGCCCATTCCAGTTGACGCTACAGTTGCATGAACTGTGCCCCTATCTAATTTATTTTTATACACTAATGTGGAATTGTCAGGGGGCAGTTTAAAAGTAGTTTGCCCGTTGATTCAAATATTTGTGAAACAGCCACCGTCATGAGATTGCAGTCGTAATGGAACCAAGATTAAGTGGTTTTAGAGGAAATAGGTTGATCTGTCGCCTTCCATTCTCAAATTCGCACAGGGTTGAAGCCAGAGGATACGTTGGTGGCATCTGTTTGATGTGGAATGAGTCTCAGACTTGTGTGGATATTCTCTGTAATCACCCTCAGTTTATCCACGCGAGGCTGTCAAATGATCATGGTTCTTTTTTGTTCACAACCATTTATGCTAGCCCTCAATAGAAATGGAGGCGTTTTTTGTGAAAAAATTTGGAGATTTTGGCATCAGAAGTTACAGAATCCTGGTTGGTTGTTGGGGACTTCAACGCAGTTTTGCATGGGTATGAGAGGAAGAATAGGTTTGGCCAATTGGGCATTGCTAACAAAGCTTTCCAGGACTACCTTTCTACAACAAATCTGATTGACCTAGGAAATGTGGGAAGCCTTTTTACATAGAAAAGAGTAGCGAAACAAGCCCGACTGGATAGATTTCTCTGCAATGATTTATGGAGATTGAGGTACCAAGAGGCGATAGTGGTCCACCTACCCTATGCTTGCTCTGATCATAGACCATTTTTGCTAGATACTGGTGTTGCCCTTCCTCCTAAAGCCAACCACCCGTTCAGATTCCAGGTGGCTTGGCTCACGCATGAGGATTTCAGTAGCTTTGTACAATCTTATTGGCAGAATGAAGGAGATTTCTCCCAGGCTATCACAGCACTTACACCCAGGTTGAAGGAGTGGAACTATCGGGTTTTTGGTATCATTCACCTCAAAAAAAAAAAGGCTGCTAGCTAAGCTAGCCGGAATTCAAAGATTCTTAGAGAGGAAGCATTCAAACTTTCTGATAAATCTAGAGATTGATCTAAGGAGGGAATTGGATAGCATACTCATACAAGAAGAGATCTTGTGGGCCCAAAAGGCTAGGTGTAAGTGGATCCTCGATGGGGATCGCAATACCGGATATTTCCATGCAACGACCATTATCCGAAGGAAGAAAAATAAGATTGAGGCTCTGAGGAACGAGGCTGGAGTATGGTGCACAAAAGGGGAGCAACTCAAACAAATAGCATCCTCTTATTTCCAGAACCTATTCACTGAGGAAGTGACAACGCCACCGTTATTCAATTTACCGAACTCATTTCCTATAATTGATAGTAGTGCTTTTGATGGTTTGTTGGTTCCTATTTCAGATTTGAAGGTCAAGCAGGTGTTGTTTCAAATGGACTCTTTAAAGGCTCTAGGCCCGGATGGCCTCCATGCAGTGTTCTTCCAATCCCAATGGGATACAATGGGCTCTTCCATGTGCAACTTGATTAAAAGGATTTTTGTGGATGGCTACTGGAATGAGGAGATGAATCAGACTCTCATCGTCCTTATCCCGAAAGTTGAGAGTCTGGAACGCATCACCCAATTCCGTCTAATTGGGCTTTGCAATGTGGCATACAAACTAGTAACCAAGTTGATAGTGAATCGGATAAAGCTGTTGTTGGGTGACTTGGTGGCAGCTACCCAGACTAGTTTCGTCCCTAAGAGGCATATCATGGACAATTCCATCATTGTCCAAGAGGTGATTCACTCCCTAAAGAAAAAGAAGGGAGACTCGGGTTTCATGGTGATTAAGATTGATCTTGAAAAGGCCTACGATAGGCTGCGGTGGAGCTTTGTGGAAGACACCCTCAGGGCTGCGGGTTTTCCAGAGTTTCTCACCAAATTGATAATGCAATGTATTTCTACCTCAACGTTGGAAATGTATTGGAATGGGGAAACTTCTACACCTTTCAAACCTTCAAGGGGCATACGTCAAGGGGACCCAATCTATCCGTATCTTTTTGTATTGTGCATGGAAATATTGGGCCACCTAATTGACGCTGAGATTAAAGCTAAAAGGTGGAAACCGATTCAACTTAGTAGAGGAGGCCCACGGTTATCGCATCTCTTCTTTGCCGATGACCTACTACTTTTTGCCGAGGTCTCCATGTCTCAAGTGCAAACTATCAAGAGCTGTCTTGATTTCTTTTGTTCGGTTTCAGGTCAGAAGGTTAGCTTTTGAGAAGTCCAAGGTTTACTTTTCTAAGAATGTTTCAGCAGCAAAAGCCCGAGAAATCAGTCAGCTTTGGGTTTTCAGTTGACGCATGATTTAGGAAAACACCTTGGCATTCCAGTTGTGCATGGGAGGGTGAACAAGGCGACTTTTTCCTACATTGTTGATAAAGCGCATCATAGGTTAAGTAGCTGGAAGGCAGAGAGGCTCTCTTTGGCGGGTTGTATTACATTGGCTAAATCAGTGCTTGTCGCGCTTCCCACATACACGATGCAAACCATCAAGTTGCCAAGATCAATTTGTGACAAGCTTGACTCGATCTCTAGGCATTTCATATGGGGTTCTAGTGCTAGCCAACGCAAAGTGCATATTGTGAATTGGGAGAGCGAACCTCGGAGGTTTGGTGGACTTGGCATGAGGAAGATGCGGTCAGTAAACGACTCCTTCACTATGAAATTAGCCTGGATCTTGTCTACGGAACATGATAGATTGTGGGTGAGGATTTTTAGAGCAAAATATTTTCGAGGGCAGTCTCTTATGCCGCCTGCTTTAAAACCTAAGAGCGGCTCCAATCTATGGGGTGCCATCTTTAGGATTTGGCCATCCTTTAGGAATCGCATCAGCTGAAGGATTAGCGATGGCCACTCGGCTTTGTTTTGGTTAGATAATTGGCTTCTAAAGGATGTGAAATTATATGAAGTTGGTCAAGTTCCAGTATCAGGTGACGAAATGGCTACTGTGGCGGATCTGGTAGATGATGATGGGTCTTGGAACTGGAATGCTTTCCAGAATGCCCTACCACCAACGGTATGTAACCAGATCATGTCAACCCCCATTCCAGAACGGAGAAAGGCCCGGATTGTATTCTCTAGGCACCGGACTCTAAAGGGTTCTTCTCGGTGAAATCTGCATATGAGTCCTTAGAGATGGTGGATTTGGGCAGCACAGACGAGTTATGGGAGTTAATATAGAGATGGAAAGGACCGGCTCGAATTAACGCCTTCATGTGGCTTCTTGCAAGTGATAGTGTAACGCCCCGAATTTTCGGTATTTAATTTTTATGAAATTTTCAAAATTTTTGGAATTTAAATTACTAATTTTACTCTTGGAGAATTTCTGGGTATTTATGATCAAGGGAAACATTTTACTTCCTTGGTAATAATATTTATAGTGTGGAAATTAATCTTTATTCAGGATTAAAGTAGAAAATTGAGTATTATTTGTGTTTGTGTTTAAAACACAAGTTTTGGAGTAGTATTGACCAATACTACTTAGTTTTGAGAAGCCTAGTACATGAAACTCAAGTTTGGATGCGTTTTGACCATGGGAGTAAGGCTGTGTTGACCTGGGGAGTTAAAGAGATTGAACGACGTCGCTTTTAAGGCCAACGACGCCGTTTCTACTGCCGGTCGAAAATTACCCTAACCCTAGAGTATTTATTCTTTCTTTTCCTCTCTCTCTCCTGACTCCCCTGTTTCGGTTTCTTCTGCCACACTCCCCACAATTCCTCTCTTCTCGCTTCCTCAAAAATTAAAACCGCCACCCGCTCCTCTTTTCTCTTCTCCCTTTTGCATCAAGAGTCGCGATGTCTTCTCTTTTTCTCACTGTCAATTGCAACCGGTGTGAGGCCTCAAGCTTATGCAAGCCGCCTCTATGTTCTCTTTCGCCATCGCCGGTTACAGACCTAGCAGGAGGTCCACGGGAGAGGACCGGGCCTTTCGAGGGTTGGGGCTTGCGGGTCGCCGATGAGACGCTAATCGATCCATTGGCGGTCGGTGGTGGCTAACTCATTGTGTATGGCAGCGGGTCGACTGCGTCGGTAGTTGGAGGACGGGTGCGTGTGGGAAGGTTGAGGCGAGTTGCCTCAGGTTGTTGGCGGAGAAGATGAGGCAGCGGACAAGCTGAGCTTGTGCTGTCGTCGTCTGGTACGTATAGTTGCCGACTCTCTATCCCTCTTTCTCTTTTCTTCTTCCTTCGTTTTTGATGCGTGTGGAAACTAACCCAATCGGGTTTTCTGTTGCTGGCTTATGGACTGGCGAGCTGGGTTCGTTCCGTGCTTGGTTGGTGTTGGCTTTCGCTTGGTTCGAACCTACTGGCTGGAATCTGTTTGGTTGTTTACAAGGAGGATGAGAGTTTGTTCTGGTGGTCCGGTGTTGTTGGGCCGGGTTCTGGTGCAACGCGTGCTGTTACTATCGTCCGGTGAGCCTCTTCCTTCCCCATCTCTTTTCTTCTCGGCTCTTCGTTTCTGGGTTCGGGCTGAGCCCTTTGTCGGGTAAAATTTTCGGGAACCTTATTTCTATCTGATTGGCTATTCACTGTTTGTGAGTGTTGTATCAAGTAAAATGTTCAATTGGGTGTTTTTGAGCCTAAAATGCTTGCTGGAATTTAATCTGGGTTTTTACTTGTTGGGTTCTAATTATAAGGAGATGCATATATATAAATATACATGTATGGCGAGAGAGTCTTTGATGGTAATGGAACATATGGATTAAATGTTGGTGTTTTGAAGAATAATTCTGCAGATTCATACAAATTTCACATTAGCTCCTTACAGAAGAATGCGTTTTCTCTTAAAATATTACTTTCTCCAAATGGACATGTTGGGGGTATGAACACGTTCTGGCAATATTGATGTTAACTTCACAGTTTGTTTTCAATGCGAGATTATAGTCAAAGCTTTATTACAATGAGGTGGACTTAGTTTTCCTCCTGAAACTTGGTTTTCTAAGAAAGGATTTTTGGACAGTGAAGGATACTGGTTTCTTTGAATGATTTTTATTACATGGGTTTTGAATTCCTTGAATTCGTTGTTCGTGGTTATTAAACCTTTGCTTTTATGCACATGCTAGGTCTTTGTCAGGCTCTAGCAATTTATCGGCAGCCTATAATTCTTTTTTAGGATAGTTGGTTAAGTAAGGCCGTATCTTCTTTTAAAAGATTTAATCATGGTTAATGAATTTATCACGGAATTTTACATTATTAAATCTTGGTTTCTGCGCATTGGTTTCTATATACATTCGTGACTCATACACTTGCAGCTTCTTTTGAGCTTGATTAAATTGATTCGTAGGTGGATCTTTGGTTTCACTAAGATAGTGGGCCTAGTCCCTAGTTCGGCTAATGTTCCATGTCGGGTTGGGGATTGTGGTCGATAAATTTATATAACAAAGCACATCTATTTGTCTTCGGAATGAATGTCTAAGTGATTCATGTGATCATGTGTTTAGGCATTGAGTATCCTTGGGGAGTAGCTGAACGAGTGTCGGTTTTCAAAGCCATCCTTCTAGTCCAAGTGAGGACTTATAAACCTTTGTATGCATTGCTGCCTACAATGCTCGGTTAATTGTCTTGGTATGTAAAGTGGTATTAATTGTTGGTCTTGAATGCTGTATGCATGCTTGTCTGATGTGCTGATGTTGTTAATTGTAAATTGTATATATTGATGATACCTCTGATGCAGTGTGCATGATTATGTGAACTGTGTACCAGTGTGATTTAATATGTCTGTCGAGCATGACTTGTTTTGCGTGTTAAATAACGTGATAAATGGTTTTGTGGTTTGTGTGGTGGACTGTGGGCTGGAGGCCCGGATTTGAGTATAAGAGGTTAATTCCACACAACCATGTTTGAAATAACGTATGGTACAATTCTTAAAGGATAATTGAGAATAAAATACTATAATAATTCTACTGTGGGGCT